>SBJO01000028.1:11712-34951 GCA_015832245.1 Nosema granulosis
TTTGTACTATCAAAATATTAAAAAAAGATTGTCTTTTGTACTATCAAAATATTAAAAAAAAGATTGTCTTTTGTACTATCAAAATATTAAAAAAAGATTTCTAATAGTATTAGTAACATTAATGATACTTAAATAAATCTGATTGTAGTAAAAAAGATTTGTTCTATCTAATAGTAGACTAACAACACATATCTATAACAGTTAATTTTGGGTAATACAATATCTGTAACAATTTTAATATGTGCACATTTCTTACACAAAATAGCTTTGATTTATATATTTAAGAAAAAAAATTATAATAAAATCCCAGAACTACTTCTGGGTTACTCTCAAGACACACATGCCGTCCTTGCGCAGGGGTCATGCTAATCTTCTCTGTGTTGTTCTAAACAATTGCGATGTAAATTTTACATACCCTTCTTTTATCAAAAAAATTTATACAAAAAAAATTAATCTATTTACAAAAATTATTTTTCTAGAGATTTTTTAGTAGTTTGTAAAATTAAAATAGATAACTAAAAATAGTTTTAAATGGACCAATTATCGAGATAATTATTCCGTTACTTTTACAAATGTGTGTAATAGAATTTTTTATATCAATTTTAAAAAATGCTCTCATCCGGGTTCGAACCGGAGACCTCATCCGTGTAAAGGATGCGTGATAACCACTACACTATGGGAGCTGTATGAAGTACAACATTATCAATATATCAGTTTGTTAGAGGTGATTGGTGCAGATATTTTATTTTCGGAATGATTGATTTTTCTCCTAATCAAAATGAAGCTAATTGGTGTATAAAAATGTTAAAGTTTTAAAATAGCAATGAATAGGAGTGTCTAATATGAAACACAGAGATTTTTCATTTGAGGAGGAATTTAGAAGAATCTATACCAGCATAGGACAAGAGAGTAGAATCAATGAGATACAGCTGTATGATACTAACATTAGAATATTCATATTCTACATAAGAAACACTTACTACATTTCTATTTTCAACTTGATAGAAGTGTTTGAATATTTTTTAGAATCTAAACTAGATGAGAGTGTGTATTCGTACATCAAGAGTCTCGTAGAAACCTTTAAACAGGGAGACATAGACGTAGATGCTGAGAACAAAGACTTGGAAGTGTGCAAATGCCACCTTATAACCAATCAGATATTCACGATGGTCTATGAGCACCAAAATCATATTACTCATCATTCCGAGGAGCAGTTGTTTAATAAAATCGAGATGCTTGGGTCTTCCAAGTCTTCTACTGACAATCCATTGAATACAATGTATCCTTTTATACCAAGCTGGAATGACACAGCTATGAATGATATCCTTCAAAATATTTATACCAATGATGAATTTACTGAGTCTACACCAGTCCAAGAGATACCAAACAAGAAGTATATGGGGAGAGGAAGGTGTAGAGTTAAACAGGCAAATCTCAAAGAAAGACCATTTGTGTGCGACTATCCCGATTGCAAACGTGCTTTTAAAAGATTTGAACATCTAAAAAGGCATAACAAGATGCATACAGGAGAACGTCCTTATAAGTGTAAATACCCAGGCTGTATGAAGGCCTTTTCTCGCTCAGACAATCTTTCTCAACATTTCAAGATCCATAATGTTTCTTCTAAAGGTCCCAGTCTGAATTTTAGATCTTATCAATATTCGAATAAAGAAGTAGATTAAAATAACAGTTTTTTAACTTGTATCGTCCACATTTAATAAATATATAACAGTATATTTTCTTATGTTAACCACATTAGATTAAATATAACAGTTTTTTAACTTGTATCGTCACATTTAATAAATATATAACAGTATATTTTCTTATGTTAACCACATTAGATTAAATATAACAGTTTTTAATTTGTATTCACTGAATCTACCCCACAGAATGTCACGTAGAAAAACTAAAAAATCATCTTTTGAAGCACATGCTGTTAGATTTGCTACACCTTTTACTATAAAATGCACAAAATGTGGTGAGTACATTGCTAAAAATAAAAGACACAATGCAATAAAAGAAATAGCCATAGGAGAGGATTTTCATGGTGTAAAAAGCTATAGATTTTATATAAAATGTACTAATTGTAAAATAACAATGTCTATAAAGACCAACCCAGAAAAAGGAGAATATATTACTGAAATAGGATGTACCAGAATAGATGAGATACAAAATTCAGAAGCTACAATACGAGATTCAACTAAAATAAGTCTTGAACAAGAAATAGAATCACTTAAAGAAGATGTTTATACGATTTTGAAAAATGAAAAATATTTAAAATACGATTTTGACAATTGAAAATACTTAAAAAAAACAACTAAAACCCTGTAAATGTGTGATAAAAACATCTTGAAAAAACTTGAAGATATATCAAAAGAATCAAAGAAGCTCGATTTGGAACTAGAGAAGCTTTCTAAAAACTTAGACATCTTGAGAAATAATATAGAAGTGGTTGAAGAGGTTTCTGATCGAATAGCCAGCGTGTTTGCACTCTACGGTGAGTTTGTAGAAATTTTAAATAAAAATAATATTGACATGTAATCTTTTAATTAAACATCTACCGTTATTTTTAAGATTATCTTTGTTTTGAATTTAAGATGCACAAAAAATTCAAAAATTCAGACTTATACAAGTTGAGTTCAGAACTTCCCAGAGTTAAATCCTTTTCTTTCTCGTACAAAAAGTCCATACACTTCGAAATAGTTCTGGCGCAGTGTGTTTTAGCTTTAGTTGTAAGCTCAAAGACGATTCTAAAAAGGTATAAAGTGTAAGAGTTATTGAAAACAATCTCCAATTCTTCTTTGTTTGGTTCTATCTGCTCTTTAAACAATCTTATAAAACATCTGACATATTTTAGTGCTGGCAAACTGCTGAAACAATCATTAAAATGTTTTTTTACATCGTCATAATTGACAATAATAAATTCTACAAACTCACAAGAGAATTTAACATCATAGAAACCACAAGTAGTCATAAATTCCAGTAACAAAAAGTAGCTCTCATTTTCTAGAAGGTGATTGGAGTAGATTCTGAACAAATTAGAAGTGTCCAAATTATTTTTTCTTGCGTATCTAAAAAGAAAATCAAACACAACTGGATTCATATCGATAGAAGTACACAGATTATCAAAATGATACAACGAAAATACTGTGAACGAGAAATAATCTAGTGCCAATTGCCAATCTATACCAATCAATCTCTCACCAATTAAATTGAATATATCAAATACGTCTTTTCTTGATATTGGCATGTAGAAAAATTGTAGAACGAGATTAAGCCACCCGTTAGATTTCATGAGAAGTTTTTCGCTATCTCCTTTTAAAATGTTTACAAGAATATCTTCATTGTCAATATCCACCACTCTGTTAAGAACATCTTCAAACGGAGCACAATTATTGCTATAGGCCAAATAGTAGCAGATTTTCTCAGTCCAATGTTCATCAAAAGGTTCATAATCTCCTGTTAGAATATCTTTTACTTCTTCTGGCAACACACTCTCGTACTTATTTCTCCATTTGTTTTTAATAATATCATATTCCCTCTCTGATATCTTTCCCTCTCTAATATGGTTTTCAAATATACAAAGCTCTTCAATTGCATCTCTTGACTGTGGAAATGTTTTTACAATTTTCCCAAAGTTTCCTCTCATAGCGTGCAGTTTAATTTGACTGTCATCTAAATAAGTGTTTGTATTTAGCCATTCGTTGATTATTTGATATGGAGAGGTCTTCCTTTTAAGTTTGAGACTAACGAGATGTAAAATAGAATGGTACTGCTTTAAAATATACCTTTCTTTCTTATCTGGTGTCCTGAGCATTGAAATAATGGCTATTCGTAAATCTTCTATGAAATTTAGTCTATAGTTGAGCAGATCTTTGGCTTTTATTGCAGTCATTTTAGGATCCTCGATAATGTTAAGATATTCTCGAAGTAGGTGCATTGAGTTCTCTTTACTTTCTGTTATTGCTCGTAAGAATTTATTAATTCCATTTAAAGTCATCGAGTAGAACATGATCATTGGCGGGTTTGCAGTGTCTGATTCTGCTTTTGTGTTTTTATTCAATAAAAACTGAGAAATATTTTCAAAAATTATCATATGGCAAAAATTTTGAAATTTTATTATAACCTGTCAAACCTATCAAATAAATTAAAATCACAAAAAAACATAAAAATGGGATAAAAAATACAGAAAATATAAAATGGTAAATTTTAAAGGGAAGATTTTTAATGAAAATGTACAATATATTTTATTAACTATATTTTGAATATACTTTATTAACTATATTTTGAATACATTTTATTAACTATATTTTGAATATATTTTATTAACTATATTTTGAATATATTTTTTGATTCAAAGATTTATTTCAAAGCAATGGTTTTGTTTAGAATAATTTTTTCCGATGAGCTGTCTTTGTCCACACAGAAGTAGCCCAATCTTTGGAATTGGAATTTGTCTTCTGGTTTGCAACCTTCGATTCTTTTATCACAAAAGCCTTCTTTTACAACGAGACTGTCAATATTTAAATCAGAAAGATAGTCAACAGCATTCGGATTGAAAGATCTAAATAAATCACTGTAGATTCTCAATTCAACCTTCTTAGAATCGGAGGAGACCCAGTGGATATACTTCTTGGGAGTCTCATCCACCAAATCAGCAGTTATTATGCCATCTTTCATCTCAATAAATTTTATAGCACCTACCAAATAAAGGCCAACAGTTTGATTGGGAGTAAATCTGAAGAAGTCTTCACCACCTTCATAAGAAAAATCAGAATTCTCAATAAAAATTTCTTTTGTAAAATCAATTTCTCTGACTTTAGAATCGTGGAGTAGATCTGGTGCTGAGATTGTCTTAGGCTTTGCATTTCTTATAAAGATCCTCAAAGGGTTTATTACACACATGATACGTCTAGCTGTTCTATTGAGCTCTTCCCGAATAAAACTCTCAAAGAGTTTCATGTCAATCACAGTGTCTGCATAAGTAATCCCAATGTTCCTAACGAAGTTGTTAATAGCTTCTGCTGGTATCCCCCTCCTTCTCATCCCTCTAATGGTGTACAATCTAGGATCGTCTAGGTTTATTCCAAATTTACTTAAAGGCACAAGCTTCCTCTTGCTTAGGACAGTGTTGCTGATGTTTAGTCTACTAAACTCCCATTGCACGGGCTTGTAGATCTCCAATTCATCAAGTAGCCAGTTGTAACTCTCTTGCCTTGTAAAGAATTCTCTAGTACAAAACGAGTGTGTGACATCTTCGAGAGAGTCCGAAACACACAGTGCAAACTCGTAAGAAGGATATAAGTTATACTTACTGCCAGTCTTCACATGTTCTTCATCAATAATCCTCATACCAACAAGATCGAACATCAGTGGGTTCTTCGAATCTAAATTCATTTTGAATCTCAGTGTGTAGGTGCCTTCTTTGTGCTTTTTGGCTACCATCTCTTTAAAAATTTTGAGATTTTCTTCTTTTGGTCGATTTCTAAAAGGACTGAGAATGAGAGCAATCTCCTCCTCTCTTCCCTTTTCACAGTCCTCCAAAGCCTTGGAAAACTCCCTCCTTCTGCCTTTGATCTCTTCCACAGACAGTTCACAGATGTAAGCCTTGTCTTTATTAATCAGCTTGACTGCAAATTCAATCATTTTCTCAAAATAATTACTCGAGGCAGTGACTTTGTATGGTGTAAATCCCAGCCATTTCACATCTTCTAGAATAGATTCGAAATAGAAATCTTCTTCATTTTTTGGATTTGTATCATCAAAACGTAGATAAGTGTAACCGCCATGTTTCTCAGCGTATGAAAAATTCAGATTGATAGCCTTTGCATGTCCAATGTGAAGAATACCATTTGGCTCTGGTGGGAAACGAGTAACTACTCTACCACCAGTCCTCTCAAGGTGGTGCTTTCTTATCTCTTCGTTGATTTGGGGGTTCTCACCAGGCCTGTGTAGCTTTGCTATTTCTCCCTCATCGAGCCAGTCTCTTTTTTTCTTATCACTACCTTCCACAAACTCCCCTAAGTATTTTTTATTGTTGAGCTCTGCCATTACAAATTTAAAATCAGCCAGCGGAAGAATGTTTTTGAGTTCAAAAAGGATATCTTTTTTGCTCTTTCTTTCAGCTATAAGACTGTTGATGATCTCAATAATCTCTTTATCAGTCTTTCTGTTATCTTTAATGTACTGAATAGTTTCTTCTTTGGAGACGTTTTTGTTTTTTTCTAAATATTTATAAATCCCTTTCAGTTCTCCTTCGTTCTGAATAAAATTTTTAGAAATTAAATCTCCAACAAAAAGCAGGTCTATCTTTTTAGAAGCTGTACAAGCCAGAACATAAAACAATTTATTATCGGGCTCAAACTTACTAAAAACAATCTCTAAGTTGTTTTTGAGCTGTGGCTTCTTGTTTATTTCGTCTAGTTTGCTTTCTTCAATATTAAGTTTTTCTAGTATTTTGATCAAATCGGACATTATGGGCAATTTCAAAATATTTTTAAGAAAAAATTGTAAAAAAAACATTCTTAGATAAAAAGTTAAATAATTTTCTACATCAATTTCAAAATATTTTTAAGAAAAAATTGTAAACAAAAACATTCTTAGAGAAAAAGTTAAATAATTTTCTACATCAATTTCAAAATATTTTTAAGAAAAAATTGTAAACAAAAACATTCTTAGATAAAAAGTTAAATAATTTTCTACATCAATTTTTTAATATTTTTTCTCCGGAATAAAAAAATCTCTGTACTCCTTCTGAACTGATAGAGGCCATTCTAATACATCCACCTGATGAATTGTCTCTCCTTATTGCAAGACTTACAGCCTGCTTTACAAATTCAATGGCTTCTTCTAAGGACATATTAGCTTTGTAGTGTGTATCACAAAAGCCGTAAATATAGCCTGAGCCTGAGCCTCCAATAGACCATTCCTCTTCAACTAGTGTTCCACCTAGAGAGATATTGTATATCCTAGGCTTGGTATCGTATCCTGCTATTATCAATCCCGCTATTAGTTGAGGATACTTGTAAATAATATTCTTGGCCAGGATGGCTGCATTCTTTACAGATGGAATCGTTTTTTTAAGGTACGAAACATACTTCAGCTCTACTTTTACATAATTTGCTATAGTTTGAGTATCCGCAGAAGACCCTGATCTGCAGCAAAATATATTTTCTGAGAGTGGTGTAAGTTTGTCAGTAATACGAGATGGTATGTATGTTCCCATAGACGTTCTACAGTCTGCTCCAATAAGAACCCCTCCATTGTATTTAACAGCTATAATAGTTGTACCTGTCATATGCTCGTTCTTTTGTTTTTCTTCTGTTAAGTTTTGAATTTGCATCTCCTTTAAAAGTTCCATTGGGGTGAATCAGCCTATAAAATATAAATATAAATTGTTGACACCCTTCTATAAATACTTAGAATATTATTGTCAAAGGTTGTAGATATATCCCAGATACAGAAATTTAAGCCAACATGTGAAGCCTTGAATATAAATAATAAACTTAAGATGAAGCCATAAATTTTTTTGAACCGCATGAAAATAATTTTATCAAATGCAGAGAGGAAGAAATAAAATCATAGTTAATTGATCAGACCATTCCTTAAAGAATAACTTCATTGAACGCAGTCAAGGTGTTTAAAAAGAGAAGATAAAGTTTGCTTTAGGTCCTGCAAGACATATCCGGTTCTATACCATAGAAGAAGTAAAATTTAAAAAGGGGTTTAATCTCTACAACACACTACGAATGGACATACAGGTCGTCTTAAGCTCTTCTCTTTACTCAAGGTGAAAGCTTATGGAATTACGAGGGATGAAGTATTAAATTGACTAAGGCATGTGAAATATGCCAATCTCGTAGGTATGTAAACACTACCCTATAACACTACTAATAGTATCTTACAGTTCCCGAGAACGCTATATTGCTGATCTTATCGATTTACGATAAAAATAAATAGATGCTGGTGGTTTGTTCCATTGAGAAAGAAATCGTACACGTTTTTGTTTCTGCTATAAAGACTATATTAATGATAATGGTTCTAGTTTTTTATTACATACAGACAACGGAAGGGGTTTCTGTAATGGTATTATGTCTGAGATGCTAGCTGAATCTAATGTAAGACACACCAGGGGAAGCAAGATGTCCATGGATACAGTGTCAGGTGGAAAGAGCCAATTAAATGAATGATTGGCTCTACTCTGATGACTTTAAATGCTGATGGTAAATGGACATTTGTAAAAAATAAATAAAATGTCCTTTAACCAGTCTTAAAAGCAAGAAAAAAGAGGATCAAGGCGATGAGCTCCAGCTTAGTTGAAAACCCATGGCTTTTAGAATGGACATTTGTAAGAGAAGATGCAACTTATTCTTATAACACTATGTGTCCTTCCACCACCGACAAAACCACTTTCACATTAATCTTTTGACTGCCAATTAATGATATAATACAACCAGGGTTGATTGCTTCTATTAATAAGCTAGAAACAGAGCCCATGCAAGAGGAGATACTCATAAATACAGGTGATGAGGCTCCATCAGATGATTTAAACTTTAGCATTTTACCGTCATTAGCACCAGAAGAAATAGAGGCAAAAATGAAGTATATTGATGCCGCTGTCGTCGAAGAATATACTAGTATTAAGGACAAACAAGGTTGGTTGTCAACACAAAGAGCTGCTGATCTTATGGGGGCTATAAGCGTATTTGAGAAATGACTATGTACAGTTTCAACCAGTGTACTTATTAGAACAGAAACATATACGGGCATTCAAGTAAAAAAGTTTATATAGGTGAAGCCATTTTTCAATACAACAATGTACGACTGAGACAAAAAGATAACATGAGTGATATAGTCGACAATATTGATATTAACAGGCTTCGTACCACAGAAATATTATTAAATTGATTCTTGAAATATTTTTGTGCTTGATTTTTTTAAAAAACCACATTTTTTCTCCAAATACTATTTAAAACTTTTTCAACATTACTTCCTCATATTTTGAGTTGAATTGTTTATTTTAACCCTGTGTTCTATTTTTCAAAGTAATTTTTTTAGAACCTCTATCGCCAGGAATTTCAACCGTCTTTGACAATTATTAAATACTCAAAATATTTATTAAATACTCAAAATATTTATTAAATACTCAGAATAATTATTAAATACTCAAAATATTTATTAAATACTCAGAATAATTATTAAATACTCTTATTTCTATGATTGTTATATATTGATAATTTTATTTGTTTTGTAATCTAAAACGTGTTATGATGGTTATTCTTAATTATTCCAGTCTCCAACCCATAGATGAGACCAGATAAAACAATAATAGCAATATCTTTTGTATCTTCATTCTTTGTTTTGGTGTCTTTGTTTGTAACACCGAGGAGAAGAAACATAGATTTTGATAACCCGTCCATTCAAAAACCTCACAAGAAAAACGAAACATTCAAAATCTCTTCTGTAACTTTTATTTCTATAGTGTTCCCTCTTGCTATCTTTTTATATTGCTTCAGATTTATGAATTTAGATATTGAGAATGAGACTCAGTTCTACACATTGTTCATTACTAATTTTATCGTTGTATCAGCAATAGTAGAAAATCTCAAAAACATTGTAGGGAGACTGAGGCCTGATTTTATAGATCGGTGTAAGCCTATCGAGGGAGTGTGCTCTGGCAAACTTGGTATGGTGAACGAAGGAAGGAAGAGCTTCCCATCAGGACACACTGCTACCAGTACTGCTGGTTTTTTATTTTTAATTATTTTTTTACATATATACTACACTAGGAGACCAGAGAATGGTTCTAAGATTCTTAAACTGCTTATTATATTGATGTTAGCCATCGTACCAGTCTCTGTGGGACTCTCAAGGTTCTATGACAATAGGCATTTTCTAAGTGATATTTTTAGTGGTGGTCTCATTGCCACTGGCTCTACATTCTTCTTATATAAATTCTACGGCTATAGATTGCTTAAAACCAACAGTACTCATTAGTCTCTGCAGGCTATGTAAAATAAACAGTTTATAGCGCATATACCGAACTCTTTTATTAAATAAACAGTGCCAGTTGCACTTTTCTCTACCTTTTTCTTTGTCTTAGCCTACTTAGCCCCCTTAATGATATTCTGTGAAAAAGAAGAAAGCAGTGCAAAAATAAAGAAAGAACTTCTTTTACACGAGAATTTTAAAAATGGGAACATAAAGATTCGTTTTGTATCGCCATCAGATCCCACAACAGACCCCAATTTGCTTGTGAAAATCAAAATTCTATTCCAAAAACAGCTTTCAAAAATGCCCAGAGGCTATATTCTAAGGCAGGTCTTTGATAAGAAACACACCAATCTTGTTCTTCTCAATTCTTTTGATAATATTATTGGAGCAATATGCTACCGCCCTTTCTACCACAAGTACTTTATTGAAATTGTATTCTGTGCAGTAGATCAAAATTACCAAGTAAAGGGGATAGGCAGCTTTATGATGGATGTTTTGAAAGAAAACATCAAAACAGAAACTGTTCAGTACCACAAGCTTTATAAAGAGACCTTTAGAAGAGAATACGACAAGTTTGATATACAGAATGGAATGAAAATATGCAATAATGAGTCAGAACAGCCTAAGCTTTATAAAGAGACCTTTAGAAGAGAATACGACAAGTTTGATATCCAGAATGGAATAAAAATAAGCAATAATGAGTCAGAACAGCCTGTCTTAGACAAAGAGAAGGATGTATACGATGTACTGGGCATTATTCCTAATAAAAACAAGTCTATAGATACACTTCCAGCTATTTCGCAGAATGAAAAACTGTTTGAGAATGTTTATTTAATTACATACGCTGATAATTCTGCTATTGGGTACTTTAGAAAGCAAGGCTTTAAGAAAGAAATATCATTTACTGATTGGATTGGCCACATTAAAGACTACGAAGGAGGTACAATCATGCAATGTAAAGTATTTTGGGATATAAATTACATCTACAAATTTGATTCGATAAGAAAAAAGAAAGATGATCTTCTTACAATCCTGGAGAATGAGCATGGCTATAACAAAACTTATGAAATTTCTGATTATTCTTCCATTCGTACTTATCTCGACATACCTGGAGCAGACAATACGATGAATATGGGAAATGATATGCGCAATAGAAACAACTGTCTAAATGGGTTTATAGATCTTCTAATTTCAGAACTTGTTAATGATCCAAGCTCGTGGCCTTTTCTGGAACCAGTAAATACAAAAGACGTGCCTGAATATTACGATGTTATTAAAAACCCAACAGATCTATCTAAAATCTCTAAGAAATTCTTAGAAGGAAAGTACAAAGACTTGGATTTATTTATTTCAGACATCCACCTGATGCTGAACAACTGCTACAAGTTCAACAGCCGAGAGACTGAATATTACAAATGTGCTCTACGTCTCAATGACAAGCTTGAAGAAAAACTTAAAGCCTACGAGATGTCTATTAGAAAATGGAGGCTTAAAGAGTAGAAATTGTATGAATTAAATAGTCAATAAAACTTTTTGTAGCCAATTAAGTATTTTTGATAAAAGGGGAATGTTTCAAGTGTAAATAAAAAATTATAGAGAAACCCTTTATGTTTGCTAGACGTGAAGAAACAATATCAATCATAAATTTCGTATTACTTGCATACACCGACTTGTTCAATAAAAGAGCCTATGATATGGTAGGCACAACCAAAAACCCCAAAGAACTGGTTGTTTATTCTTATGATAGAGACAATAAAGAAATGAAGCAGACATACACTTACAAACATACTTCTGATATTCACGCTGTGATCCCTTCAAGCTTCGATGATAGCAAGCGTGGTAGTCTTCTTTTGATCACAAAGAACCAGGATGGAACATTCGAAAACAACATACTGTTTACAGAATCAAACACTGTCTTGAAACTTCCAAATACAACAGCTGCGCCTTTGCTCTTAAGCAAAGATTTGACACTAAAACCTATTTTGTTGTTACAAAAGAAAAATGGGCTTATAACTGTAGAATTTGACAATCAAGGAAAATATACTGAGAATCCAGAAACTTCTATCTTAGAAAAAGGAGAAAAGATACACAAAGACCATACTTCAACATTTGTAGATCTTACAGGAGACCACAAAGCAGATCTAGCTTTGGTGACAGAGAAAGATAAATTTAAGTACTTAAAAGTTCTAAAAAACACATCAAACGGATTTAAAAAGTTTTTTGTGATGAAGCTCCCAGAAAAGACGGGTCCTCTGATTTTTAATGATTTAAATAAGAATGGTATGAATGACTTGGCTTTTGTTAGCTTTGAAGATGGAAAATATTACTTAAACGTATACTTCAATACCAATTCTAGAACAGATCCAATGGCTTATAAGTCCAGTGAGAAAGGCTTGGAATTTGAAAATTTAAATGCAAAAATCTTTTCTGGTGCTTCTGATTTTGTGATAAAGCAAGATTTATCACATCTCTCATCTGGTCAAGTGGAGTTTCGACTAAGTTGTGAAGTTCTAGGAAATGTACCATCTGGAATCTTTGACACAGATATCGATTTAGACAAAAACATAGAAATCTTTCTCATTGCAGATAAAAATAAAGAAGGTGATATTGTTTTTCCACTCAAATTCAATCCTGAAAAAAACGAGTTTGATATCAACAAAGATATGAAAACGATAATGTCAGAAAAAAATGTAATTTCTTTTTCAGCTTGTGACTATAAAAATGAAGGTAGAGAATTGTGGGTGGTTAATAAAATAGACAACAACAATCCCCAAGTGAAGATTTTCCCCAATATTCTAAGACCTGAGAATATGAAAATCAGTGTAACAACTGTTTTAGACAAAACCAAAACACTCTACGGCTGTGGAATTGCAGGTACTAGCTATTTATTGTCCTACGATGAAGGTACCAATATCAGTATAGGAAATAGTTTACCACCTGGGCCATTCCTTCATCTTAAAAACCAAACAACCACTTTTGGACTTGGTTGTCGGACATTTCATATTAACATTCTGAGGTCTACTGTGCCATCGTATGGAGATTATAAAGAAACCTATGTTGTAAAGTATGACATTGTTCAAAACTTCGATTTGATTGTTGGAATAGGAAAGCACGGAGACTACAACATCAGAGCATTCATTATAGCAGATATTTATCTGGTCAAAATTATTTCTGTGTTAATTACCGTTATTATTCTAAACTTTATTATAGTTGGGATTTTACACTTTAGACACGCAAGAAAACAAAGAGAAGCTCGTACAAGAGACAGTATGCATCCATTGTTTAGATCTTTAGGATAGAATAAAATCTTATTGTATCTTTTATCAGTTAAAAATTTTGAGAATCATAAAAATAATAGTATTCATAAAAATAATCAAACAAAAAAATAATCAAACAAAAAACGAATCTTTTATTAAATAAAATTTATTTATCTACTTAATATCCACGGCTTTACAATTTAGGCCTAGAGTGTACTTTGAATTAAGGTGGACTAAAAGAGCTATCAGTCCCATCGAAACAAAGGCCACAAAGATTATATAAAGCTCAACATGGTCATAACTAGCGTTTTTGGTGGCAAACATTGCAACTAGCACAGGAGAAAAAGTAAATGCAAAGTTTAACACACAGTACACAGCAGCAAATCCTTTTGTAAGGTTGTTTTCTGAAACCAAGTTTGGGATGCAAGGCCAATAGCAATTTACCATTGGACCAGACATTCCTAATAGAGCAATTGCAATATAAGGAGAGACTGCATTTTTGTAAATTAATATGTGAGAAACCATGAGAATTATCGATCCAAAAAGAACAAATATGAGTTTGTATCCTATTTTATCAGCAATTGTGCCTACAATTGGTGATAGAAAGAGACCCATTGTTTCTATTATAGCCAAAATATGCCCTGAGTCTATAGAGTTCATGTTATATCTTTTCTGGAACAAAAGAGGAGCTATTGCGTAGAAAGGAGCCCATATGATTGCGAATGTGAATGAAATTAAAACCAAAAGAATAAATGTAGAGTGGAAGCCTTTCTCTTGGGACAAATTAGGTTCAAAAAACAGCACATTCTTTTCTTCATATAAAATTTTTGGTTCTGATTTTTTAAGTTCAAGCTTAGCAGCTTCTTTGCTTTCTCTGGCTACTTCTTCCCATGGTGAATACGGAGAAGCTTCAAGGCCAGAATTAAAAAAGATACTTCGAAATTTTTCATTGCCATTTGCTTTTACATTTATTTCATTGTCTAGTTTTGGGCTTTGTTTTGCTTCAATTACTGGATTTGTAGGTTTTAATGTGCTAACAGTTTTAGATATGTCTTCTCCTTGTGTGATAATAAGTAGATCTTTGAGCCTATCTCCTCTAGATTTTGAATTTAAATAGAAACAGATGAGCGTACCATTCAAAGTAAGCAGCAATCCAATGAAACAGGGCAGTTTCGGATTGAAATAATGGCTTAGAATCGGTGTAATTAAAAAATTTAGAATTGTACCCAATCTAGCTACACTCGAAAACAGTCCCATGGCAAAGGACAAGTCTTTTCCTTTGAATTCACTAGATATCAACTTGTTTTGAATAACAGAAAAGCTCTCACCTCCTATTCCTAAAATCAATCTCCCACACACCATCATCTTAAAACTAGTTTTGTAAATTCCTAAGGTGAAGATGAGATGTCCTATAAAGACCAAACAGCACAAGAACCTTGAAACTCTCTTTATATTGAAGGTTGCAGCCCAACCAAAAGCCAGAGGCATTATTATGTTTGGGAAGGCGTAGGCTGAGTATAGTACTGTGAGTTTATACTCACTGTTTTTGTTATTTCCGTAGTCTATCATGTTGTTCAGAGCTGCAGGTATGTCGTAGACGAAGCAAATCCCCATCCAGATTATGCTTGAGAGTAGCAATATTTTATATCGTTCTATCATATTGTAAAGAAAGAAAATGTATTTAAAAAGTGTTTCATTAATGATGTAACAAAGAGTGTTTGAATTTTAAGACATAAAAGAGGCATCTTATTGGAGATTAAATTTATTCACACTTCCAAATAGCCTTCTAATTGCTCCACTAAGTTGGTATGAGATGAAAGATCAGAAAGTCTGTTGCAAAGGCTTTTCAACTCTGTATCATCCTCTTGGCCGAAGTATGGCTTGATGTTTATGCCATTCCGGGGATGGAAACTGAAGGCTACTGCTGCATCATCAACAATGATGGTTCTCTCAAGATCTCTCCCCAGACGAGAAAGATCCTTTATGTAGTTTCCATCAACAAGGCTACAGCTCTCTCTAAACAAGGCATGTTGGATATATTTTTTGCCACCAAGTCGTGAAATGACCTGTGAAGCATATTTCTCCTTTGAAGCAGTAAAAATAACAATTTCATATTTTTCGGACAGTTGCTTCAAAAATCTGCGTAAAAAAGGCCTTTCTTTTACAAAAATTGCCATTGTTGAATCTTTTCTTTCTATGAATATCCTGTAATCAAAATCCTTTGTCGATTCATAAGTAGAGTATACCAATGTTGAATCCAGATCAAGCACCAGGGTAGGAAGATCATCAGTCTTCCTTGGAAGGAGATAATCGAAGATATGGTTGTCTTTATAACCAACATGTTCTGCAGAGAGAGATTGGCAGGAGCTCAAATCCACTTTCTCTTCATTTATGTCGTCAACTTTCACATTACTTTCGTTCGATGAACAACAAGAAAAAAGATCAAAAAAGAACCCCATAGGGTGAAAATCTTTTGTCTTTTTAAAGCATCAGAATTCTTAGAAACCTTTGTTTAAATGAATTATTATTCTAAATATCCCATGGATTACAGAAACATCTTTGAAAATATGAAAAATGGTATTCTCCCACCAACAGACACAGTTTTAGATATCTTCGAACAGACTTCAAACATTCTAATACTCGAAAACAACGTGCTAGAGCTGAAAGGCTCTTTTAAAGTAGTAGGAGACATACACGGCCAATATTATGATTTCTTAAAGATGCTTGAGGTCCACGGGGAGCCTTGTGATTCTAACAAATATATTTTCCTTGGAGACTATGTAGATAGAGGATTTAATTCAGTAGAAGTCTTCTTTTCGGTTCTATTGCTCAAATTAATAAACCCAACGAGCATCTACCTACTTCGAGGCAATCACGAAACACGAGCACTCACAAACCATTATACTTATAGATTAGAATGTAGATTAAAATACAATGATTGTGTATATCTCAATTCAGTAGAGCTCTTTACACACCTCCCCGTGGCAGCAATAGTCAATAACACTGTTTTTTGTGTACACGGTGGAATCTCTCCCGATCTTTCTGTTGATTTTTTAAAGAAATCAAACCGCTTTGAACAGTTTCCTATTTTCAATGATATTTTCTGGAGTGACCCAGGGAACGTTGATTACTACGCTATTAGTCCTAGAGGGGAAGGATACATCTTCGGAGAGCGGGCTACAGATGAATTTTTACAGAGACACGGGTTTACCACAATAATAAGATCACATCAACTTGTAAAAGAAGGTTTTGAATCTTTATTTGGTGGGAAAGTGCTTACTGTGTGGAGTGCGCCAAATTACAGTGGCCAAAACAAAGCAATTTGTCTCCAAGTTGATCCAAAAAAAATCACCCCACTCCCTCTAAAAGAAGCAGTGCCACAGTATAAAGAAGACGATGTTTATAAATATTTCATGGACTATAAATGGAAGATGTTTGAATCTCAAGATTTTGAATAAAAAATTCCAGTAAAAATTTTAAACTTGTAAAAAAATTATAAATAGTTTTTTAAGCTGGTAGAATTTTTTTAAACGGTAAAATTTTTTAAGAGAAATTTTTATAAATTTTTCGCCCCCTAAAGATGGTAAACTTTCCTAAAACAAAGAGGACATTCTGTAGCAAATGTAATAAACACAATGTACACAAGCTATCGCTCTACAAGAAGGGTAAGGACAACCCAGATGCCAAAGGTAACAGAAGATATAGACTGAAGCAAAAGACGCTTGGTCAAACAAGACCAATTCTAAAAAGAAAAGCCAAGGTCACCAAAAAGATTGTCTTCAAGCTAGAGTGCTCTAAGTGTAAGAGAGTTAAACAGGAAGCACACAAGAGGGCTAAGCACGTTGTTGTTGGAGGAGAGAAGAAGTCTAAGGGAGAAGCTCTCACTTATTAAACTTTTAATTTTAGAAAAATTTAATTTTAAAATATTTTGTAAAGAATAATTTTTATATATATTTTTCTACCCATATGAATGACGAACCAAAAATTAGAACAAATTTAGAGAGTCGAACAGAAGTTTTTATTATAGATAACAATCTGATAGAAGTTACCGAAGAAGCAATTTTCGAACTTTTAAGAGACATTAAAGATCCAGAACACTCGTTTTCCATTGAACAGTTGGATGTTATCAAAAGAGAGTATGTAGAGATATCTACAATTAAATATTATGGTGTAGGAATAGACGTAGGATACCCCTTGAAATATATTCGAGTCATCTTCAAACCAACAATCCCACACTGTTCCATGGCTGGAATTATTGGGCTATCGATAAAACTTGTATTGCAAAGATTTATAAAAGGCTATGAGATCCAAGTGACAGTTCTAAAAGACAGCCATGTAAACTGGGAGATGATCAGTAAGCAGCTTAATGATAAGGATAGAGTCCTTGCTGCTTCTGAAAATAGTTCTCTTATGAGTGTTATTAGAGAATGTACTGCCCCTGTTGTAAATAAATATTGCCATTAGAAAAGCTACATAGCAATTTTTTAAAGCCTCTTTTTGAAACCCCCATGATGACACCAGCCCAGAGGAGACTGATGAAAGATTTAAACACACTGAAGAGCAACAACGAGAGAACAATATTTGCACAGCCACTCGATGATGATATTTTCACATGGGTTGCTATAATATTGGGACCAGAAGATACTCCATACGAGGATGGTACATTTAGCTTGGTGCTTATGTTTGACGAGACGTATCCACAGAAGCCACCACACATCAAATTTATCTCAGAAATGTTCCATCCAAACATCTACACAACTGGGGAACTGTGTCTTGATATGCTGAAGAATAGATGGAGTCCCAGCTATGATATCCTGGGGATACTCGTGTCTATACAATCCTTACTAAATGATCCAAATGTACTCTCCCCTGCCAATGTGTCTGCTGCTGAGGTTTATCAAAATGACATAGAAACTTACAATGAAAAAGTTAGCAGGACGGTAGAAAAGAGCTGGATGGATATTGATCAGATGAAAGAAAAATATATTTAGGACATAATTGTAATTTCATTAATTGTTAATAAAGATTGATATAAATAAATATATTGGTAATTAATTTGTATTTATATTATAAATTTTTAATATTAATCTATAGAGACACATTAATCGTAAAATATTTTACTATTAATGTGTCATACTATATGTGTTTATGTGTTTATATTATAAATTTTTAATATTAATTTGTTTATTTAAAAATCATTTTTATATTCCAATTTCCATTTCGTCGATTGTATTTCTTAGCCAGTTTGTCATATCTACTCGTAGTGTAAATTTCTTAGCTTTGTTTTTAAAAGTTTTGCATCTCAAGACTAAACAACAATCGAGTATATCAATACCAGTAGAGCCTTCTGACTTGGATTGCAAAGAGAATGTATCGTAGAAATCAAACTTCTTGTGCTGTACGTAGTTGTGGATTCTAGCTTTGAATTGGGAGAATGTTTTACTGTTTATATTTGGATTCAGCTGGAATTTAAATACCAAAAACTTCTCCGGAGCTCTAGTCATATTTATTAATGTCTTCTTCCACATGTCACTATTGAGAAATTTGATTTTTCCTCCATTTTCCCCAATCAACGATGTGCTTGTAAGCCCAAATTCATGGACTCTATACTCGACATCGTCCACTATAACCTCATCACCTATGTCGAACTGGTGGCTCAGGAGCATCATAAAGTTGTTGTAAAGATCTCCTGCCATTCCACTGGCTATGAAGTTCAATGCAAGAGCACTGCTCAGTGCCAAAGCCAGTAGCTCTTTTAGAGGGATTCCAAACAGCACAAGATATGTCAAACATAGTACCACGAACACTATTATGTTGAGGATGTTTCCCACAACAGCCACGAAGTCTTCTGCTCTGCAAATGCTTTTCTCAAGATTGACTCTCTCCATATAGAAGACTATAATAGTGTCGTGGAAGGTCTTTTTGGTTATTTTCTTGTCCTCGCCATTGTCAAAGTACGTGTAAGCATTGATGGCAGTCTGTGTGCTTGGGAAAATTGAACTGAAATCATCAAAACTTAGTGTTTCTCCATCACTGCTGGCTTTGTAGAATATGTCCCTGGCAAGTGTCTTGGCATCTGGAACACTGTGGAGTTCTGGTGGTGGAAAATTAAGATAGGACATCTTACTGTCAATCTCCGACAGACCTCTTCTGTTAGAATCTCCTTCAATAAACACTTCATTGTCAGTAAGACAAAAAACATCTTTACAGGAGCACTGTGGTGTTCCAACTGAGTCGGATGAAGATATTTCGTATCTGTAGCTCTTCATAGCTGCCAAAATTCTCTCGCTCTTCTCCACATCTTTTAGTTTCTCATTAAGAGTTTTTGACAGAAAATATTTGTCAAAATAAACCATAAGAACACCAGTAAAAGTATATGCAATAGCTGTAATCATCCCTGCAACAAATATATTTCTATATGTCAGGTAGTTTGTAGTAATTTCGGGCTTGATAAATTTAAGCCAGTATATGTTAAGAATACACCAAGCTGTTGTAGAAAACAATCTATACAAACCTAAAAATGGTTCAATGTCTGAATCCTTTCCTAAATTCAATAAAATATATGTGATTGTTTTCATTGCAGCATTTGTTATAACCAAAGATCCAAAAATGAAGGTAAATGAGCTCAGTAAGGTGACAATAGATATACCAAGCAGCTCTACGCTTTTTAGTCCAAACAAGAACCAAATAACTCTCAGTACAAAAAACAAAGGTAGCATTTGATTTGCTCTGACACAAACAAAATCATAAATCGTACTGAACAAGGATTTCGGTCTTTTTTCAGTGTTGAAATCTTCGGTTTCTACCTCGAGTTCACTCTCAAACCAGTTAAATGAATCATCCATTTTGATTTCTTCACAAAAGTTTTTATATAAATCGTGAAACTGTTTTGTTTCTTAAATGATGCTGTTGTTTGAGATTTAATTTTCAAAAACCATTTGATTCGCACAAAAAGCTGGAAAAATGTTTAAAAATGTTTAAAAAAATATGAAAATTTATTCAATTGTATTAAAAAACCCATGAAAATAATTCCTTTAGGCGCCGGACAAGATGTTGGTCGATCTTGTATAATTGCAACAATAGAAGGGAAAACGATAATGTTTGACTGTGGAATGCATATGGGATATAACGATCAACGTAGATTTCCCGATTTTTCTTATCTATCCAGAATAGGAGACTACAACAAAGTTGTTGACTGTATAATAATTTCACACTTCCATCTGGATCACTCGGGCGCATTGCCATACTTCACAGAAGTCTGCGGCTATGATGGTCCAATTTATATGACAACACCTACAAAAGCCGTTATTCCAATTTTATTGGAAGATTTTAGAAAAATATCAGCACCAAAGATTAAAGATGGTAAGTTTTTTTCATACAATGACATTCAAGCTTGTCTCAGGAAGATCAAAACAATCAACATTCATGAAACATTTTATCACGATGAAGATTTTTCTATCACGCCGTATTACGCTGGACATGTTATTGGAGCTGCGATGTTCCATATAAAGGTGGGGAATAAGTCAATAGTTTATACTGGGGATTACAATATGACACCAGACAGACACTTGGGTGCTGCAAGTATTCCTTGTTTGAAACCTGATCTGTTAATATCAGAATCAACATACGGTTCTATTACTAGAGATTGTAGAAAATCAAAAGAAAGAGAGTTTATCAAAGCCGTGCACGACACTGTTCACAATGGAGGAAAGGTTTTAATTCCCATTTTTGCTCTTGGTAGAGCACAAGAACTGTGTCTCCTTCTGGATTCCTATTGGGAGAGAATTCAGTTAGATAAGATTCCAATATACTTTTCCGGAGGACTCACAGAGAAAGCCAATCAGATCTACAAAAAGTACATCGACTATACAAATGATACCATTAGAAAAAACGTAAACGATAGAAACGTGTTTGATTTTAAACACATCAGTCCACTTCAGAAGCATTTTCTAGATCGAGAAGGTCCAATGGTTCTCTTTGCATCTCCGGGAATGCTCCACTCTGGAATGTCTCTCAAGGTTTTCAAAGAGTGGTGTGAGGACAAAAAGAATCTCATTATAATTCCAGGTTACTGTGTCAAAGGCACAGTAGGAGACAAAGTTTTGAATGGCGAGAAGGAGATTGAAATCCTGGGAGATGTAAAAACTATAAACATCCAAGTTAAGAACCTGGCCTTTAGTGCCCACGCAGATGCACAGGGAATTCTTAATTTAATTGATATGTGCAAGCCAAAGAATGTGATGCTTGTGCACGGAGAGAAGTCGAGAATCTACATTCTAAAGAAGAAAATAGAAGAAAGATTCAATGTACCAGTCTTTGAACCTGCAAATGGGACCATTGTCAATATTCCAGGAGATAATACTGTGAGACTTAAAATAACGAACAAAGATTTAGAAGAAATTTTAGACCAAAGCAAATCAACTTCTGGCCTTTTTGTTAAATTTTCTCTGAAAAAAAATAAAAAAGAGAAATTAATTGAGGTCTCAAAGGCAGAAAGTTTTTTTAAAGAGGAATAAATCTAACAAAAATATTTATTTAATTAAAGAAGTTCATCAAAGTTGACAGGCTCCATTTCTTCGATTTTGTCTTTTAATTTACTTACAATCTTCATAACTCTAGTTAAAGTATCTTTTTCTTCGTTGAATGGTGACACCCAAATGTATCCATTGCACCCCACAATAATTTCAAGATCTGAGAATGTTATAAATCTAGATTTTAAATGGGGAACTAGTGCAGCTGGCATAGTAACTAAAATACCCTTTCCAAGTTTTTTGTATTTTTCATTTCTTGTGTGGAGACTTGCAGAGCCAGTTTTGCCTACTTTTTGCACCTCTGCGACCAAAAGATCGTTAATATCAAAAAAAGATCTCATTGAAATCTCGTCAGATTCCTGTTTTCTCCTTTGTGCCACCCCGGGTAGATTGATAGCTGATAAATTTAGGCTTACTTCGGCTCTACAATTCATATCTATTCTCCATTTCTTGTTGTAAATCTCCTTAACTCTCCCAATAACTACATCACCCACTTCTGGTACATATCTAAAATTCATGTGTGGAACTACCGTTACAAGTTTATTAATAGTTTTTGGAGTGCCAAAATAGCTAGATACAAGTTTGTTATCTTCAATTTGTGTGCCGTGGCCTCTGATAAAATCCCCTTCTTCACATATTATTTCTCCTGGTAGATAAATTTTCATTGGGTGTGGAAATTTAAAAATTTCTTACAAACAAAATGTTTGGCTCTTTTTAATAAAATACAACAGTCATATAGGATTCAAATATTGGCCTTTTGTTGACAACTAGTAATCCTGTCCATTCCCAGAATGGGGTTTTAAATAATTTTTGTATATTTTACAAATGTATTATCTCTAGGCCTGAGTACTATCATTCAGATTGTGTACAATTAAACTACTAATAGTTGTAAATATGGACCAAATCTAAATTTCATGAATACTATCATTCAGATTGTGTACAATTAAACTACTAATAGTTGTAAATATGGACCAAATCTAAATTTCATGAATACTATCATCTAAACTATGTCAGTTTGATTTTTAAACATTTCTTTAATTCTTTAAAAAGTCTTAGATTTATACTACTAATTTTTTATATAATTCATATAAGGTGTTTAAAAGTCCGTTTTTAATTAATCAATTGCTTTGATAGCCGATACTTCACAATCTGAGTATTGGTTGGCTACATATAAAATCGACTACATGTTAAACTCCTCATTATAATGAATTATAACTCCACATATATCGTAACGTATCAGATTTTTTCTATTTTTTATTATTTGTTGAATCTATCTAACTCCTAGTAACAAACGTTCTCCTTTTTACACACCATATCTAATTTTTACAAGCACTAAAAATAATTAGAACTTCTTTTATTTATTTTCTATTGCTAACGATTTAATTAATTATTAAAGTTTTTATAGCCAAAAATTTGATACAATGCTTAAATCAACAAAATTTAAGCATTTATTTTTAA
>SBJO01000029.1:0-22447 GCA_015832245.1 Nosema granulosis
CTTCTTGCAAACGAAGTAGGGTTGATGTACAAATGTAAGGTCAGGATAATTCCTTATGTTATGACATGGGATGGGTGGGTGACGGCCTATCACAGAAAACATGTAAGTGCCTCAACCTTTCAACAAGCACAGAGACGTAAATTCAGTCGAGGGTCCTAAAGAAGACTTTAGAGAGTATATCTTTTGAATACAGGCAGGGACATCAAGAAAGAGGTTCGGCAGTAAGGGAGGCTGATGAAATCTCCCAAAGGCTGGTTGTGGAAAAGACGACTGCTGAAGAGACCACGCTTTGTTCAACAACAACAAATTAAGGCCACTTATTTGTAGCTTCAATAAAATATTAATTGATTGATGATAGTTTATTAAATATTTGATTTATATACACAAATTTATTTATTAAACATTTGATTTATTTTTTATACACACTCAAATTATTTAACAAACATTTGATTTATTTAACACTAATTTATTTTTTAAATAATTTTTAAGTAATTAGTAATTTGGAAGTTTATCTATTGATTCCTGTGTCACAAGATCTTTGGGTATTATGTCCTCCTTGTGGACTAAAAGCTCCTTGTATGTATTTTTTATTGTGACATCGGTTACATTTGTTACATACTGGATATCCTTCTGAACCTTTCGTTCTTCGGGTACTAAATTTGTAACCAAATAAATTATAGCAGCTGCAATAGAATCAGGGCTCTTCCCTGCGAGGATTCCCAAATCTTGGACATTTTTTGAAATGGTAGATGCGAGCTTCTGCAGCTTAATATTAAGATTGAGATCAGAACAAAACCTAGCAACAATGTCTTTCGTGGACATTGTGGTCATCTTGTCGATGTGTGGGGAGATGAGCTTGAAACTGCGTCCTATCTCTCTCTTTTGAACTGCAGTGATTATACTGACCTCTTTGAATGTCCTTGGGCACTCCTCAAGCCTGCACGCTATGTAAATACATGCAGCTACTACTCCTTCTATGTTTTTGCCTTTGAGAAGCTTTTTTTCTTCTACAATTTTAAAAATATAATTGGCTCTATCAATAACTGTTCTTGAAATATTGGCTCTGTCACAAAACGCAGTGATCAAATTTAACCCATGCTTAAGAGCCCTCTCTGGTCCTCTCATGCTGCTTTTGAGCTGTATTTTAGACAAGTTATAGGAGTTAAGTCCTGGGCCCGTGCTGATGATTGTGTCCAACTGCTCGGTATCCAGGAATGGATTGCTCGTACTGCCAATACGACAAGGATCTGCCTTGTTGCTATCACTAAACGACCTCCATTCACTTCCCTCATCAATAATCCTGTTGCCAACAACACATCCACACCTTCCACAGACATTAAATCCATTTCTGTAGTCCTCAATAATGTTTTGAGTCTCCCCACAGTCTGTACACTTTTGTACAAATGGTTTTATTTTTATAGAAGTTTTCATTTTTTTAGGGGTAGATTTTTTTTATTTTTTTATTTTTAAATATTTTTGTGAGGCGAAACAAAAGTTTTAGACGAATCATAAAAAATTTCAACATATTTAAGTTTATTTAAAAATTCTAATTGGTTGTTACAGTGTATTTAAAAAATTAACAGGTCAAAATAATTTTTTACAAAATTCTAATTGAGTAGAAAATTAACATATTAAAAAAAATATTTTTTAAAGTCTTCTTAGAAAAATAGTTCCTAAGGTAGAATAATGTATTTTGAATTTTGACAGGTTATAAATTTGACAACGACGTGTGTAAATTAGAACCTGGTTGGCGTACTAAACATAATATTATTATTTAATTTCTAATATTTAATGTTTGTTGTGCGATCAAAATAATATTGATAAATAAATTCGGTTATATCCATCAGACACGGAAAGAAGCTTGAAGTTTTGTTTATCTTAATATTAGATTTAATTTATCTGTAAAATTTGGCTTTGTAATATATCATTGTAATATTTTTGAGTTATAAAAAAGAAAACATAGATATAGTATGATCCAAGATATAAATAGACAAGAACTTACGATACAAGCTGCACTGGGCCTTGTTAAGCTATCGAAGGAAGGGAAAGAGGATGAATGTGAGTTTATGAGGAATAAAAAAACTGATTTTCAAAACACTGTGCTTAAAGATGTCTTTGATCTTACTATGTATCCTTCTTCACAGACAAAAATGGATCTATCGATTATGCTTGACCTATCTACACGTACAATACAGATTTGGTTTCAGAATGAGAGACGCAATAGAAAAGAGCAAATGGCATCCAATCCATCAAAGATCAATACAGAAAAGTTTGAAGTCAGTGCTTTAATCCTCTGGAGAATCTACGAAAAGGCTAAAATGAAGTCAAAAAAATAAACACAATTAATAGAAAAATAACGGTCATATTTTGAAAACTTCCTTTTTTAAAAATTAATAATTAAAATAAAAGTATAATTAGTCTCTAAAGTATAATCATCTAAATTTCTGATAGATAGTATCTAATTTACATAAAGATTTATACACTTTTTGTGTATTACCTAAATTAAATTCCTAACTGCATGCATTCTAGAGTTTATTGAAAATCAAAGATAAATTAATTTAAAAAGATTTTTAATTTGATTTTTTTAATGCCGTTTATAGAAAACGATATTTAGATCAGAAACTAAATAACAAGTGTGTCATATTTACATCATTGTTGGTTTAAAACGGTAGTCACAATATACGTCTGGGTAGATTTTTAAAACAAAATAAAAATTAATATTTTAACTCTGGATAAAATCAAGCGGGAGGTCACACTCATTGAAGTAGGAATCACTAGTCAGGATAATATCCAGACAGTAGAAACAGAAAAGATGAGGAAATTTGATCTCATTGCCAACGAACTAGGACTAATGTACAAATTTAGGACAAGGATTACCCTTTATGTAAAGACAAGGGATGGTCACAACATACCATAAAAAGTATGTTAAAGCACTGGGAATACAACATCTACTGAAGCCTATATTCAAAGCAGAGTCCTAAAGAAGACTCTCGAGAGCATCTCCCTTGACTATAGGCGAGTAATCAACGAAGGAGACAGTGCAATAGATGAACTGGAAACTATCTTTGTGAGACTATGTTTCAACCCGGATGTGAGATACGAAACTCTACAAGAAATAAAGTGAGCAACACAAATAGCTTCGAAATAAACTATTTTAATATTTTAACTTAATAAATATAAAACATTTTGATTAAGTAAATTAAAACATTTTGTTACTACAAGTTTGTATATTAATTTTTTAAACAAAATTTTATACTTTTTATTTTGATTAAAACATTTTGTTACTACAAGTTTGTATATTAATTTTTTAAACAAAATTTTATACTTTTTATTTTGATTAAAACATTTTGTTACTATAAGTTTGTATATTAATTTTTTAAACAAAATTTTATACTTTTTATTTTAATTTGTTCTATTTCTCAATTTAAAAAATCTCCTAAGCCGACTTGGTGTCTTTTGCTTTTTTTTTATTTGAGGGATGTCTTCTACATATATATCTTTTTGTTTCTCTTCATTAACAGCTTGTAATGAAATGTTATTATCTTCCGAGAAATCAAACACTGGTGGTTCAGATAGAATCTTATCAAAATCTTTAAATATTTTATCTTGATCCTCTTTGGTAAACAAATTATCTTTTTCCTCTCCAGATTGTGTCTCTTGAGTTTTATTGTACATGTTTAGTTCATTTTGTTCGCTTGTGGATATATTTGCTGTTTTTAGTAGTAAAAAGTAAAAGAAATAAATGTGCATTGGTCTTTTAGAAATTTTAATATTTATATTTTTTTATAAAATTTAATTAACACATTTTGATTATTTAATAAGAATTTGGTATTACATTAAATACATGAGAAATTTGTAAAATTTAGTTATAAATAATTTATAACATGTTTAAAATGTGATTTCTACAAATTTTATGTTGATTTTATGATTCTAGAATATTTTTATATGTTCTTAGCCAACGATAAAAGATTCTTAAATTTTAACTTTACTGAGAACAAACAGTATTTTATTGCTTTTATGAAGAAAATCTAATATCGATTCTTTTTGAAACAAATTTCTCCTTTTAGACTTTTATTATTAAGTACATCATTGATGGTTCTAAATAATACAACAAACTTATACTATAGAGATCATTTTTAGATGATAACTCGTGTTCAAAAAAACATCAAAGAATATTTTAAAAGAAATATGCAAGATTAGTTTGTTTGTTATTAAAAAATTAATGTTTTACATATCTTATTAAGCCTTCCAATAATGGTAATATTTTCAACAAAAGTACGTTTTCTTGTAGAATAAAGAAGTCGAAGTATCGATTATGTTTTTTAGATATCAACGTTTTTAAATTCGATAAGATTACTATAAAAAACAGTTATTTGTTATTTTTTTAAAAAAAACAGCACTTAAGCTTTCTCAAGTGGTCGCCCTTCTTAGTACTCAATAAGCTCATACTGGTTTAACTTCAGGGTTCAGGTGGGATAAGGTAGGTGTGGCCGTTTCTATAAAAAATCTAGACCTTGTAAATGTTATCATATAAACTAGTATTGAAACGAAAGGTGTTCGTATAAAAAGAAGTAAACACAATATTAATTCTATTTTATAAAATAATTTATTTTCTACGGAAAATCATACCTGCTCTGATATGTCTACCATTGGACTTAGATCTCTGTCCATGAACCTTAAGACCACAAGCAATTCTGCATAGACGCACATGTCTAATCTTCTTACCCCTTTCGATCATAAGCCTGTACTCAGCATCCAGTTTAGTACTAACAAGGTGGGTGTCAGTACCATCTACTGGGTTTCTCCTGTAGTTGAAGAATTCGATTGGGATTCCTACACTCTTGGGGTCTAAAATAGCACTCTGGATTTTATCAAGCTCATCGTTGCTAAGCTCACCAGCTCTCCTTGTCAGGCCTACACCAGTCCTCTTGCAGATGGCAGTAGACATCCTCATGCCAATACCGGTGATTGCAGTGAGGGCATATGCTATCCTCTTGGTACCATCGATGTTTGTATTGAAGATACGAATAATGTGCTGTAATTCTTCTGGATCTTTTGTATATTGCTAAATTATATTTTACTTACCATTTTATGGGCTAAAATTTTTTAAAAATTTTACAAAATTATTTCACCGGAAAAACAACTTTAAAAAAATTTCAACCCCCAAAAATGGCTAACAAATTGAAGAAAAGCTGGAAAACAGAACATAAAAAACCAAAGACTGCTGTATTGAGTTTAGAGAGACAGAAGGAGATCAGAGCTCAAAAACTCCAAGAGAGAAAAGCTATGAGAGAAAAAATTAAGGGATTGAAAGCCAAGAGAATCCAGTACTATAAAGATATTAAGAGACAGAATGCTGATAAGGAAGAAGCTCTTAAAATTATAAACTAATTTAATAAATATTTTGCAAAATTTTTAAGAATGTAAACTTGTAGTGTTTTTTTAAAAACAGATTAAAAATCTATTTGATATGTCAAGATATTTAAGAAAATAAAACACTGCAGAACTACTAAAAAGTTTTATTCTAAATTTTATTGTTCATATTACAACACTAAAAGAGCTTTTAATAAGTTTAAAAACCAAAATAAACAATTTTTACATTATAAAATCTTACTTATTATATAAATTTATATAATAAGTAAGATTTTGTAGTTATCAACCTTTTAAAAACAGGTGTTTAGAAATATTGTTTCTTATTTTCGAACAACAACATTAAGAAAACATCTTCTGCAGATATATCCAACTGCTTATAATAATTAACCCTATTTTAATCTAAATATTTGTGAACTAGTTCATAGTATAAAGAAAAGCTATGATAGTGTTCAACATTTCCTATCTCAGTTCGTTCTTTAAGAATACAATCTTTAAATTCCTTAAAAACATGGTCTTTGTGTCCAAGAAATATTAATAAGAATGATTTAAATTTCTTGTAGACGACAGAGTCCTTAAGTTTAACACCAGAATTTGTGAGAAAGTTAGAAACATCAATATCTAGAGTTAAAACTTCAGCTGTTTTTGAAGATGGCCAATCAAAACAAAGAGCCATAATATCTAAAGAGATTCTTTCTACCGTGGAATTAAACAAAAGCTTATCTGTCAAGCTGTTAAATTTTCTTTCAGATGTTATATTGTGTACGTATGTTGCTAGCATGTACATCGTTAGAGTAGCTTGCTTAGTTTTTGAATACCACTTTGTCATTTCTCCTTCGTAGTAAGGAGCATAGTAGTTGAACTGTAGCATGTAGACACAGAAGTAGATATTTTTAAGATACTCCATATCATCTACATCATCTTTAATTCTTCTCAGTATTTTCAATGTCTCTTCAAGAATGGTACTAAAGTTATAATCAAATACAAAGCCAAAAATTACTTTATAAAGATCATCTATAAAATAATTTTGTGTTGTGTCTAATTTGTTGTACAGAAGCTCCATGGTAGATTTTAGATTCTCTTGAGTTTTTTCTTTTTCTCTTGTATTGAAACTCAAACCTTTTGGAATCATAAGCTTTGTTGCAATTTCATTCAAAACGACATCATAGAAAATAATAGGAATTTTTTCTCCTGTTTTAATCATATTTATTAGTCTCTTTATACACGGATGGTCAGTTTTGCAATGTTGAAAATGAATATAATTCATCCTGAAAATATAATCAAGGCTAGACGATCTTTCTCGAAGAAAACAACCTTCATAGATTTTAAAAAATTGAGAGATGTTGAACATCAAAACCCTTTCAGCCGCATTGGCCCTTTCTAATTCATTCTGAGACTTCTTTATCAGCATTCTACGAGCACTTTGTAGACTTTCAGTTTTAGAATCGTTTTTAGACGTGTACAAAATATACTCTAGTATATCACTTTTCTCTTCTATTCCCTTTTGAATTATATCTTCCTGTGTTTTAGGAATATCTTTTACTGGTTGTTCTGTCATAAACAGTGTTGCATCGTTTGAAGTTGTTTTAATTTTTAATAAACATATTAAAAGATATACTTTCATTTGGGGACAACTTGAAAATCTCCACAAAAGGCCAAGCAATTAGCCATTTTCAAATCTTCGTATCTTATTTTGGCAAATTAATTTGTAACACTGTATAAGATAACTTTGTATAGCTTCATAATAGTTTTTATTCAAAGTACCATGAAATTATTTTATAAACAACTAATTATTAAATTTGTAACACTTTATGATAAATTTGTAACACTGTATAAGATAACTTTGTATAGCTTCATAATAGTTTTTATTCAAAGTACCATGAAATTATTTTATAAACAAATAATTATTAAATTTGTAACACTTTATAATTGTTTAACACTCTATCAAATTTAATAAAACTACCAGTGCTTCTTTATTTCATCAAAGAAATAAAAAGCTCGTCTATCTTCTCATCATTCCACCTAAATCTACCTTTCTTAGTGAGGAACCCTGTGAGTTTGTCGCAGTATTCGAAATTTACCTCTTTTGATTTCATTTTCTTATCAATTAACGTTCTATCTAAAAATGACACACACTGGTGCTTTTTCTTAATAATTTTATCTAAAGCTTTAAAATCCAGCTTTCCTATGCGTTTTACCTCTTTGTTTACAATTTTTTCTAGATTTCTAAATAGCTCGACAGGTGCTTCACTCTCTTCGAATCTCAGATAGTAGCTCATGTCTTCTATAGATTTAATAGCATCTTTGAGTATTTCTTTCTGTTCTTCTTCAGATATAATTTTACAAGTATCTTTAATATCTTTTACCAGCACAGGACTCTTCCTAATGACTTCAAGATCTTCTATAATGTTATTGATTTGTTTAAAACAGCCAGAAATTTCCTCTTTTTCATTGGGTAAGACGTTAATATTTTTCATGGGGGAAAAATACCGTTAAAATTTATTCATGTTTCAAAATTAAAATACCGTTATTTAAATTATTTAAAGTTATTCTTATCTTAAATACCGTTATAGAAATTTTTTTCTTATTTAAAATTATAAAAATTTAATTAGCTTTTTGAACTTTAAGAGCCTTGGCTTGTTCTTCCAACTCTCTAATTCTCTGTTCAGCAGCCTGTTTCTTCTGAATATGCTCAACCATAGCCACTCTATTCTTGAAAAGATTTCCCTTAGCTCTCCTGTAGAACAATCTAAATTCTTCTCGAGTGATCTTTCCGCTGGTTCTCATGTCCTTGAGCTCCTTTCTCATAACTCTGATCTTCTTCATCCAGAGTTTCTTCTCGTTAGTTCTGGCATTGGCTGTACCAAGTCTCTTACCGGGTCCCATATGTCTACCCTTGGCAATGGCTTCGCGGTATATTCTGGCTCTACCCTTGCTATTGTGCTTGTCTAGCTTCTTGATGATTACATTGTCCTCAATAAGCTGGCGTACTTGGTCTCTGGTTGAAACTTGGTTGATTTTTTCCTTCTCGGAGGGGTCAAGCCACACCTTGTTCTTACCACATCCAATAACTTTTGCTGCTAGTGATCTTACTTTAAGTTCTCTACTCTTAGTTTTCTCGTTTTCCCTAAATTAAAATTTCACTTACATTTCTAAAGGGCTTAAAAAAAAATTATTTTCAAAAAAAATATTTACAAAAAAAATTATTTATAAAAAATATTTAGTTTATTATTTATAAAAAATATTTAGTTTATTATTTATAAAAAATATTTAGTTTATTATTTATAAAAAATATTTAGTTTATTATTTATAAAAAATATATTTAGTTTATTATTTACTAAAAATTATAGTTTCACAAAAATTATTATTTTTTGTTTCAAATGTGTTTTAGATTGAAGATAAAAGCACAGCGTGAAGTAAATAAACATGAATAAAGAACAAACTTACTTAAGAGCTCTTATTACTATTGGGATCTGTTGGTCTGTATACATGATCTATGTTTACATTATCAAAGGGAATGTTGCACAGGGAGACAAGTCGATAGGCTCGTCTATCCTCTCCTCTATAACACCAAAGAAAGAAGTATTAGCACCAATACACACACCAAAATTGACCAATATGGAGATAAGACAGCGCCTTGGAAGAGCAACTTGGACTCTTCTCCACACAATGGCAGCAGTCTATCCAGCCTTCCCCACAGTTCAGCACAAGAAAGATACTTTACAGTTCATTTATCTGATTTCTCAGTTGTATCCCTGTGGAGAGTGTGCTGGACATTTCCAGAAGCTTCTAACACAACACCCCCCACAAGTATCTTCACACGATGAGTTCGTAGGATGGCTTTGTAAGGCTCACAATGTGGTTAATGAAAGATTAGGAAAGCCAATTGTTGACTGTGCCAATGTTGAAAATATGTGGCAGTGTGGATGTGCACCAGAATAATAAAGCTTTAGACATTTATTAAGTATTGATTACTCTTATATATATTTAAGTTTTTGTACTCCTTTATATATTATTGATGAATATTTGTTACTCTTTTATACCCATGGAAAGATTAAGTATTAGCATCCTAGATGCAGATTTAATTAATATAGAAAAGGTTTTGGAAGAACTTAAAGAGCAAGGAGTTAAGAGGATACATCTTGATATCTTAGATACTTCTTTTGTAGAAAATATAAGTTTTGGTACAGGTATTGTAAATGAAATAACATCAAGATATAATTTCATTTTTGATATTCATATTATGGTTAATAATCCTGTAGATGTTCTTTGTAGATTAAATATAGGAGATGTAGATTCTGTTACAATTCACTGGGAGTGTGAAGGTTTCAAAAAGGCATCTGAATATCTCGATAGTGTAGAATGTAGTTTTAAAAAAGGAATAGCTATAAGCCCAGGCACCTTTATACACGATGTTTGTTTAGAAAGCTTTGACATGGTTACAATTATGTCAGTTCAACCAGGTAAAGGAGGACAAAAATTTATTGAAAATACCGTTAAAAAGATAGGAGATATTAAAGCTAAAATTAAAGCTTGTGTAGATGGAGGAATAAATCTTGATACGATTTCTAAAGTGAAAGATTTCGATATAATTGTAATTGGATCTGCTTACTTCAAAGCCGAAGATAAAAAGAAGTTTTTAGAAAGAGCCATAGAAATTATTAAAGAATGAAGAAAGTTTCAACTTGTTTTTTAGTTCTATTTTTTTTTGATTTTTAGTTTAATTTTCTATAGTTTAATTTTTTATAGTTCAATTTTCTATAGTACAATTTTCTATAGTTCAATTTTTTATAGTTCAATTTTTTATAGTTCAATTTTTTATAAACAATTTTTTATAAACAATTTTTTATAGTTCAATTTTTTATAAACAATTTTTTATAAACAATTTTTTATAGTTCAATTTTCTATAGTACAATTTTCTATAGTTCAATTTTTTATAGTTCAATTTTCTATAGTTCAATTTTTTATAGTTCAATTTTCTATAAACAATTTTTTATAGAACAATTTTTTATAGTTCAATTTTTTATAGTTCAATTTTCTATAGTACAATTTTTTATAGTTCAATTTTCTATAGTTCAATTTTTTATAGTTCAATTTTCTATAGTTCAATTTTCTATAGTTCAATTTTCTATAGTACAATTTTCTATAGTTCAATTTTTTATAGTTCAATTTTCTATAGTTCAATTTTCTATAGTTCAATTTTTTATAAACAATTTTCTATAGTTCAATTTTGAAGGCTTAATTTTTTAATCAACATTTAACTCAAATTAGATGTAATTTTTAACAATTTTTAATTTATTTTTCTATTTATATTTTTGTATCCACATCCTGATGACTTTAGAAGAAGTTCATCATTCAGCTTTGATAATACAAATTCGTAGTTGAAAAAAATTCTAACTAGTTTTATAATCACATCTGTCTCTTCTGTAATACGAGATATTACTACAGAGCTAATATCAGTAGAGGATATAGCCAAAAAAGAAAAGAGAAGAGGATACAGCTTCTCATCCAGGACTCCCCCTCTGTTAGCAGACTTCAGTAGCTCTAAGCAAGTTTCGTGTACAACCTCCCGAGGTGCTGAGTCGAGTCCTAGTTTTATAGCATAGAAGATTCCTTCTTTAGATTCCATAAATAAATTACACTGGTAGCCTGGAGATGGCCCAGAGTCTTTGCTGTTGTGGACATTAGAAAATATCTTAAGATTTAAATCACCCAGTAGATCTGTAACCACACTCGACATCTCTCCAATACAATTGCTATTCAGTCTACTGCTTAATAATAGGGCTCTTGTTTTATCCAGCTCAGAAGGTTGAGAAAGATCTATGTTCTTGATCTGGCTCATAGACCCACAGAAGAGATCTGCCTGTCCTTGTCCCTCTGGAGAGAAGCCAGTCTTCTTTACAACAAGCTCCAGGCCAGGGATTTCGAAGTGTTTACAAAGAGTAAAGTGTGCTATCTTAATCATTTCTACACTATGTAGATTGTTGGTGACTCCTATAAAGCTTATAAAGATCTGAGAGCCATTGAAGGGGAGAGCTGGCAGTAGAGGAACAATATAGTTCGAAATTTCATCTTTACAGGTATAAATAAACCTACCACCAATCAGAACACCAGGATTGAAAAGGAGAATGCTAGTTTTCTTATCAAATTCGTAAGACGATCCCTTTGTAATAGAGCATACTAGTCTGACGTAGTCTTCTTTGTATTCGAAACCACTTAGAATATTGATTTTAATTTTCTTCTTAGTTAATAAGCTGTAAGTTATTGTGAAGTTGAAAGCTTTTGAATCTTTAATCTCCAAATATTCCATGAGGGTGTAAAATATTTATAAAACTGTATCACTAAAAATTTACAAAACTGTATCACTAAATATTTATAAAACAGTATCACTAAATATTTATATTATATCACTAAATATTTATAAAACAGTATACTTAAATATTTATAAAATTGTATCACTAAATATTTATAAAACTGTATCACTAAATATTTATATTATATCACTAAATATTTATAAAACAGTATACTTAAATATTTATAAAATTGTATCACTAAATATTTATAAAACTGTATCACTAAATATTTATATTGGAGGTCTATTGGGACTAATAGACCCAAAGTTTCTACTTTGAAATTGATATATTCTTCTAAATGTGATATTTAGTATATAATTTTAGTATTACATAGAGAATAACCTTTGTTCTACATTTTCGTGTATTCATTCACAATGTGACTATACTTGTACAATTTTATTTTCTACTCAGTAGGTCTATGCATAAACAAACAATAAGAAAAATATTTTGTATTCTCTAAACTAGTCTTTATCCACCAATAAAATATCCTTTAATAAGTCTTTATCTACCAATGTTCAATTTTCTAGCTATAATTTAAACTATTTTTTAATAACTATAATTTAGTTATACCTTTTTAGTACATTTTTTCTTACATCTATTAGTTATATTTTTTCTTACATCTATTAGTTATATTTTTTCTATACATTTTTTCAATACATTTTTTTTTAGTACACTTCTTTTTTTAGTACATTTTTTCTTACATCTATTAGTTATATTTTTTCTTACATCTATTAGTTATATTTTTTCTATACATTTTTTCAATACATTTTTTTTTAGTACACTTCTTTTTTTAGTACATTTTTCTATACATTTTTTCAATACATCTTGTTTATACACTTTTTTTAGTACACTTGTTTAGTTATTTTTTTAGTACATTTTTTTAGTACACTTCTTTTTTAGTACACTTCTTTTTTTAGTACATTTTTCTATACATTTTTCTATCACTTTTTTAGTTATTTTTCAAAACACCCCAAATGAATCAACTTGTAGAAGTAATAAAAAATAAGGAAACTACGCAGGAAGAAAAAGAAACAGCTTTCTTAGAAATCCAGAAGAGGAACATGGCTAACAATGATCTTGTAAGTATCAGAGATAATATAATACATCTAAAGACAATATGGCCTGATATAACTACAGCTAGGACCACAAAGATTATTAAAAAGATATTCGATATCATTCCCAGTGACACCAGTGTGCTAGCAAATGTCCTAGGAATCCTCGGAGATCTCATAGAATGGGCTAAGAAGGACAACAAGAACATGCTTAGGCTAGATCTAGAGTGTAAGAGAATCTACGTCTTCATCTACGTAGGAAAATACCACGAAGCCTTAGAGAGAATCAAAGTTGTAGTAAAAGAATTAAAGAAGTACGACGATAGACCAAACTTGATTACTCTCTACGTCTACGAGAGCAAGGCCTACTATAAGATCATGAATTTTGCAAAGGCCAAGTCTGCTTTGACCTCGGCCAGGACTCTAGCTGTCAGCACCTATTGCTCCTCTGAACTCCAAGCACAGATAGATCTATTCAATGGAATGTATCTCTGTGATGAGAGAAACTATCTAACCTCCTTCTCTTACTTCCTCGAAGCTCTAGAAGGGTTCTCAGTAGATAAGAAATACAATGAAGCTAGCATCTCCCTACGATACTTGATTCTATCTAAGATAATCTCAGGGAGACAGTCTGAGATCCAAAGCATCTACAAAAACAAGTATGCAGTCCCCCATTTGAATGATGAGTGTGTAAAAGTTCTCTTAGAAGTCTCAGAGGCTTGTCAGGATAGAAGTCTTAAGAAATATTCTGATATTATAGTTCTAAACAAGACTTTGATAGAAAACGATGTCTTTCTAAAGGCCCATCTTGAGTACCTCTATGATATCCTCTTAGAGAAGAATATCCACAAGCTTATCGAACCTTATTCCATAGTCTACATCGAATATATAGCACAGAAGCTCTCTTTCAACGTAGAAGAGATCGAAAAGAGAGTAAGAAAAATGATTCTAGACAAGAGCATTAAGGGGATACTCAACCATTCGGATATGAGTCTTATAATATTTGAAGAGAAGAAAGTTAATAAATACGATACAGAATGTCTTAGAACAATTGATGCTCTTGAGAAAATAATTTCTATCAACTATTAAAAAATTGTAGTAAAAAGTATATTTTAAGTATATCTAAGAAAACCATGCTATTAGAGAGCTTATACAAATTGAGATAATATTTTAGATTTAATAGAGATCATTTAGTAGTAATAATTTCTATCAACTATTAAAAAATTGTAGTAAAAAGTATATTTTAAGTATATCTAAGAAAACCATGCTATTAGAGAGCTTATACAAATTGAGATAATATTTTAGATTTAATAGAGATCATTTAGTATTAAGAATAAGTAGCAATTTTATTAGAAATATTTAATTACAAGTCTAATGTGTAAAGATCGTTAAGTATTTGTCTTAGGATATTCTATCAACTTTAGTTTATTAGTTAACTCAAGTTTCTCTAGGTTTCTGATACAGAAGTTGGTAAGTTTTTACTTCTCTATGGTACACGTACCCTTAATGATTTTAAAAAGTTTACACTCACAGCACACAAAAACATGTTGTAAATGATTCTTAATTTAGTTGATTTCTACAGCCTGTTTTTTATTTTTAAATTTTTTACGTTCAGAAATGGCATAAATTAAAACAAATTACTATAGAACATTGAAATTTTACAACCCTTCAATGCCTAGAGAAGATTAAACAGTCTCACAGTATTTATTGTGAAAACGATTGCAGAAGCACACATTCAAGTCTCTATGTAAGATTTCGGTATCTGGTCGATCATGTACAATGCCGATTGGGTACAGAACTGATTGTGTATGTAAATTTTCATATAAATATTAAGTTTAATTGCTCTAGAAAGTTCCTTTAAAAAGATTTATTGGTGTGATACTGTTGGATCTATAAAGATTTATCAAGTTTTCAATCCTTATATCCTGTTCGACGTAGATTCTTCTTCGTTAACTAGTCTAAGATATTCTAATGAACTTGCCAAATGAATGTCATGGAGTTTATTTCTAATTTAATCAAAGTTGGGACTACGCTTATTAAAAGAGCCTTTATACTAGAATGCAGTCCTTCAACATAGTTATTTGTATGTCACCTCATTACTACAACATGAGACCATATTTCTCTTGCAAATAATGTTCTATTTTCAGATAACAAAATTTTTACCACATAATTAAACAGTAATACAATTTGACGCGAAGAATTTACTGGAGATTCTTTTATAATGGACCATGCTTCGTCAAGGGAACTAGTGTAAGCGCAGTTATCATTCCTACTGTCCCCTAAAACTTCTGTTGTTGTTATACATTGGTTTTAGGCCACGATCTACAATTTTTCTAAACTGAACCACACTCCTTTTATAACTGCTGATGGAAGTTGTGATAGCAAAAAAAATCAGCATATTAAAAATCAGCATATTAAAAATCAATTTGTACTGATGAGGAACAAAACTGTAGATCTTGCCTTTGTAATACATCTTTGATCGTTTGAAAGAGATGTTGATATGTCTCCTTTGTTTTATCTTTAAGAAAGCAGTACATTAAAGGAAAAACATTGGAAGTTAAAATCACCGTTAATTATATATAACTGATAAAATTCATGTGGTGCGGATTTAAATGTGCCATCAATGTAGATTTTAAATTCAACTTGGGATGTGAACTTGCTTATAAAGTTTTTATCTCCCAGTATTTCCATAATTTTATCTCCAGTTTTTTGTGAAGTAACATATTGTACCATTTGGTAGTGAGAATATTTTAGGATTCAAACTAACCAAGCTATTCCTTTAATGATGATGGATAATGTTTCCGTTTAAGTCTATATCTCATTGTTTTTAGCTATGTGAATGATCGAAATTTCGTAAATATGAATCCTCATAGTTATAAAATGTAGAAAGTTTACTAGTCGCCTTATTAAATAATTTTGTTTAAGACTCAAATGGATTTATCTATATAAAGGCGTATATAATCGAAAACTTGCATCTTTAAAATCTTTTTCTCGTCTGGAGCATGATCATGATCTTTTCTCAGAGAAACACTTCCGTCTTTTTTAAAGTGGGCTCTCTTATTTTGCAACTTTTCACTGAACACCTCCAATAGATTATACCAGAATCTAAATATCTATGAAAGTATAATAGATACCCGTCAAAGACTAAAAGTTTTAGATTTTTGATTCTCTTACTCAAATTACCTCTATATCATTTTGTAGGGATATCAATTTTTTGTACAAATCGACCTATGACCAAGATTTCTCCCCACCTAGACTTAAAAAAAGAAGATAAAATGCCACAGAAAGCAAAGATTGCTGAAAAAGTCATGAAAATAGACTGTTAGCAAAATTATACAACACGGTGAAGTTGTATTTACATCAATCACTAGCTATTCATTTATAAAAATTAGATTTGTAACAGACTTAAAATATAGCCTTAGTAGCTAGGAGTTAAAATATACCTTAAGAGAAAATCTAAGAAAAATGTTAAAAACACTTTGTAGTTAAATTTTTATCAAAAAGTTTATAAAAGAGAAGACCTACGAACTACATGGAGAACCAGCAAATGTCACAAATAGATGCACTCAAGCCAATATTTATGAAAAATGAGAAAAAGTCCTTTTGAAGAAGTTTTATATCTACGAAACTGGTCTTTACATTAAAGATGTGACTGATGGTTCTTTTGTTTTTAATAAGCTTGCCAACAATAAAATTCGTGTATCTGTCACTTTGGGGTACAAATTATTGTGTTTAAAGTATTTATTGAATTAAAAATCAAACACTCACGGAATATTTAATGGTGTCTCTTTGGAAAAGAAACCAAAGCTTCTTGGTTGACGAATATATTTAGTAGGGGTAAAAGTTATGTATAAGCCAGTGATCGTACGATTTATAAATTTCTTGGATAAATTTTTAGATCCTATAATAGGAAACAAATGCAGAGCAGCTATTTCCCATGATAACTGCTTAACAGCCACTAGACATGGAGATTATAAATTAACCACAGTATATTTTTCCATGTATTGTATACTCAGACAGAATTTGAGCCATACAGAGAATTTTAAGAATATTAATTTGTTAAATATATTGAAGCTTATCAAACTTAAATATCTTTAACCAAAATGTATAAAGAAGTCTAAAGATTTTAACTTTTCTGAAAGAGAGGAAACTATCGTTGAAGATGGTGAAATGCTATATCAACTGATAATACCAATGGTGATTTCAATATTTAATGATTTAGCTACATTTTGAAGATCTGCACAATACAAAAATAAATTATTTATGAATACCTGAAGATATTATAAGTTATATCAAAAATGATTACAAATAACCTTCATTATACAACATAAACCATATAGTTAAGACTAATTATCTTCTAATCAAATTTATGACGTTTTAGAATAGTTTAAATGTTTGCTGACATCACATTTTAATTAATGATTAATCAACGATAACGACTAATCTGAAAACTTAGAATGGTTCTAAAGTTAGTATAGAATATAAATCTTTTGTTATTTATTGTGTAAACAATAACATTGAAAACTATTTAAGTAAAATAAATGTAAACAAACAATGAAATCAATAACCAAAATTAGTAAACCTAAGTATAGATATGGAAAGAGGATATTCACAGCCATTGAAGAGGAGAACATGAAGAGAGCAGAGGAGGTTTATCATAGCAGTGATCCCTGGATAGCCTCTATGATCATACTTCATCCGAGTATTACTTTTATTGATTATAGGCCCAGGAGACCTTCAACAAAGGTACTTGATCTAATGGAGATTACACACCATAAAATTGAATCTGAGGAGAAGGTTAGGCCTGTAGACTCTATTGAAACAGCATGTCACAAGGATATGCATTCTATAGATACTCTTACTGATGGAATCAAGCCGTATGTGGATTTGATTAAAGCTCCTATAAAAGAAGTAGCTTGTTGTGATAACTACATTGAATCTCCACAAGATCTACTCAGTAAAAGTATACCTGCAGTAGATACTTTTAAAGAAACAATACCAGAAAGGATTTCTAGCTATAAATCAACTGCAAATTTCTTTGAAAATTTAAATAACGTTTCTTTTCAAACAAAGCTGTATTCTCTTAGCCCTATGAAAGTAGAAATACACATTATAGAAGAAAGAATGTTCTCTTTTAAGAAGGTGAAGGAATTCTGGATGACTCAAACTAATAAATCTAAATAAATTTGATTTGGTTTAAATATACATAAGGTTACAGTTGTAACAACTAAAAACATTAGAAATACTACCAGTGGGACATTAATTTTTATAACTATGTTGTTTTAAGTTATAATTAGAGGTATGAAACTTCTTTAATTATGTGTTCACAAAAGTGTAAAACACCAAATAAAGATTTTAGCAATATGAGACTGAAAAATAGGAAATGTTATAAAGACACAAGGTTCTGTTTAAAATTTTAATTTTAGTAATACAATATAAACATTACTTAACAAGTTAAGAATGATATTGATTTACTACCTTTGAGTTCATGACTCTATGATGCTATTTATGATTGATCGACTAATCTTAAAACCAAAACATTTATTGAGTTACTTTGTGGTTATTCGTCGTATAGAGATACTTTTGTTGGGAGAACTCTACGAGAAAGTCAACTAATGAGTTAACTGCTTTGTCCAAGTCTTTTTCCTTTACATCCTCCATATCAAACCCACGTCTACGATCCAGTGATATGGACTCAAGAGTCCTCTTCAGTACTACAGACTGTATGTATGCTTCTAAGTGGAGCTGTACGTCCAGCTCTTTGAGATACTTCTTATGGAAGTTTGTCATCACATAGGGAATGATCTTTGTCCTGCATTTGTGGATAAGACCAAGCTCGTTGGCAAGGAGATCATATTTACATAGTTTCTTGTTTTATACTACACTCAAGAGGTCGAGGTTGGTTATCCCAAGCTCGATGATTATGATTTCTTTCCTCTTCTTATCCACGATGAGGATGTCAGGCTTGTTGTGGGCTACTTTCTCATCAGTAGCTACCCTCGTGTCTACACAATTCTCAGCATTATCATTGTTCATGACTTCTTATACTGAGTGAGTTCGTACCTTTGTACTCCTCGTAAACCCATATTTCTTGGCCATCAACAGATGGAGGCATCTCACCATTTCATTGTGTCTTCTCATGTAGTCGTGTCCTACCATTCGGTCACATTTTGTGGCCAGATGGACCACTGTCTTTCTGTGTTTACGACAGTGGGGATATTGTCCCTCCTGTCTTGCAGAAAACAGTAGATTCCCTCAAACCTAGCCTGATTATTCCCTTTCTGTAGCCATGTGGAGGTGACTTTGACGTTGGCAATTTCATGCTCTTGTGCTCTAAACAGCTTTGAATGGTACGTTTTCCCTTTTATATCGCTGTAGAGTCTTACCTTCTGAGCACCCTTAAGGTTCTCCAAAGTCATTTTATCTTCTATCTTGTACTTCGTCAGTAAAAAGGCTTCGATTTGTGAGAGGTGGTTCTTTAAGTCCATCTCATTTTACAGTATTGCAGCTCTCCTGAGGGAGCTGTGTTTAGCTTCATTTAGAGATCTGTATATTTGTAAAAGCATACTCTTACTTTTAAGCTCAACACTGTGAAGTCCTCTTCCTAGATCACTTTTAGGGAGGTAGAGCCTCTCCTTGCATCCTGGATGGAGGTGGATTTGGTGTTTTATCAGAAGTTGCCTAATCTCCTGGTCAAGCTTCTCAAATTCTTCTGGTTCTAATTTGATAAGTCCTATGTGATAGTTTATCACCGAGATTGCATGTTCGTTAATAGCTCTGAATAAGTTTACTCCATTTAAATTTGTTTTACAAAGCCTATCAATTCTCCCTAAGATCTCTTTCTTGACTTTTTCAAATGTCTCGTATTTGATAGAGCTCGACGAGTCTTCTGCTATACCTAAGTATTTGTACCCTTGAAGACCTTCTATCAGTACAGCATCATTTTCACATGTGGTAGAGTTGGTGGCAGACTTAAGGCGATTCATCTCTAGCCCAACAGTATTAAAGAACCTTTTTGTCTCTTCTTTCATCGCCTCAAGCGTCGTTTTTTTAAAATTTATATTTTGCGTTAAATATTTTTTTAAGGTTCAAACTAGATAAAAAGGAGCATGGGGCCACGACAGGTACCTATGAGAAACACAGGTCTACTGCTTTAAATATCTATAGATAAGAAAGTACTTTATCAATTTCATAATGTATATACAGTGATATGTTTTTTAAGAACTAAAATGATATTTTATAGATCTCTACTTAAGATTAGTGTGTGAGAAATATTTATTTATTATCTCATTAAATCTAAAGCATTTTGTTTTAAAAATATATTTATTTATTATCTCATTAAATCTAAAGCATTTTGTTTTTAAAATATATTTATTTATTATCTCATTAAATCTAAAGCATTTTGTTTTTAAAATGGACAAGTTCAACGGATGCTCCCTAAGGACACGGCAGTATGTTTAAAAATTATATAAAAATGGATAAATTTCTTAAAAAATGAAAGACACCCCCAAACAAAATGATTGAAAATTTAAATTTGAAGAGCACCACACAATTTATCTCCATAAAGGATATTGAGAAAGAAGAATCTAAAACAATCAAAGTCCGAGGATTTGTTCAGAATATAAATGTTACAAAGAAATTTATTTTCATAATTCTGAGGGAGAAAACCAGCACAGTTCAACTTTTCTGCATGAAATCCAAGATTGCTGAAGAGAAATATTCTGAGATTGAGAAACTAAGCAGTGAGTCCTATATTGAAGCCACAGGTACTGTAAACAAAGTGAAAGACGAGATAAAGAGCTGTTCGGTGAAGAATGTAGAGGTCTTTGTTTTGGGACTAGAAGTCCTGAGCAAGGCCGAGGCTTTACTACCCTTTACCTACAAGAGTGTAGCAGCAACTCTGAGTGAGAGAGAAGAGCTTGAAGGGCTGGCCAGTGTGGCTTACAATTTGTGTCTGGATAATAGATCTTTGTATCTCAGGACACCACAGGCCTATTCGTTTGCAAGGGTAATTGATGGCATCATGTTTGGGTTTAGAGATATCCTACGTAGAAACAATTTTATAGAAATCAAGTCTCCCAAGCTCATAGAGTGTGCCAGTGAGGGAGGAGCAAATGTATTTTCTGTTGACTATTTCAAGAGAAAGGCGTATCTAGCTCAGAGTCCACAGCTTTATAAGCAAATGGCTATTATAGGAGGACTCAGGAGGGTCTATGAGATAGGCCATGTATACAGAGCTGAGGAATCGAATATAAATAGATATCTTAGTGAGTTTGTAGGGTTGGATCTTGAGATGGAGATAGAAACAGACTACGAGGGTACCATTAAGTTTATTTACTCGGTGCTTAGTCACATTTTTGGGGTCTTGGAGAATGAGTATGGGGAAGAATTGAATACGATAAAGAAGTACTACGCCTTTGAAGATTTCAAGTATACTAAAGATGCTCTTATTCTGACACACAGAGAGTGTATCGATCTATTGAAGAGTGAAGGTACTGAAATAGGCTATGAAGATGATTTTAATAATGAATGTGAGAAAAAACTAGGAAAATTAATAAAAGAGAAGTATAATACTGATATATTCGTAGTGAAGGACTATCCAGTCTCCTGCAGACCTTTCTATACCTTCGTAGATCCCAAGACCAACCTAACAAGATCTTATGATTTTATAATTCGGGGAGAGGAGATTCTCTCAGGAGCCCAAAGAATAAACAACTATTCTGATCTTCTTGCTAATGTAAAGAAGTACAATATTGATCCTAAGACACTTGGGGGGTATCTAGAAGCATTTAAGTGTGGAGCACCACCACATGGGGGCTGTGGAATTGGTTTAGAAAGATTGACAAAGGCATATTTTGGAATGTCTGATATTAGACATTTCTCTCTATTCCCAAGAGACCCCAACAGGCTTTATCCTTAATAAAATTATTTTGAAAAGTTTTTTAAAAGATTAATTAATAACGGTTTATTTTAAAAAAGATTAATTAATAACGGTTTATTTAATTTACGGTTATTTTTTATCCAATGGTTACTTTTTCATATCCTGTTGTTTTGTTACAGAGAATATAAATCGTATCCTGTTTAGCTACAAGCTTATAAATACCAGGAGATGCAATTTCCAAAGTCTCAAAAGAGGAATCTTCGTAGATTATAAAGAATACTACTGGAAATTCAGTTTCTCTACATTCCAAAAGGACCTCCCCTCCGGTAGATTTTAAATTGAAGAATTTATCTTCCAGTTTGTTGATCTTTTGAAGGATAAAAATTGTATTGAACATTGTTTTTAGGAATTTCTGTTGAGAAGAAATCTCAAGAATGAAAAGCAAGACCTTTGAAACCAGAGGGACTATGCTCTCATCAGTTTCTCTTTGATTCTTCATTATTTTCTCAATCTTAATATATTTAAGACCATATTCTACATACTTGTGATCTTTATATTCAATTTGGACTACTTCTTCTCGCAGTTCTTCAATCTGGAAGATCAAAGCTAGTATACTTTTTATTCCCAAGTTGTTTTTTAAATTCTCCAAGAGAAATTTCCTAGAAGAAATTCTCAAAAATTTTTCACTTATCTGTAAAAATTTTTCACTTCTCTGTAAATTCTCATTTTGTAAAAAATTTTTATCTCTCTGTAAATTCTCATTTTGTAAAAAATTTTTATCTCTCTGTAAA
>SBJO01000030.1:0-32436 GCA_015832245.1 Nosema granulosis
ATCTCGCTATACAGAGTGGATTTTTGTACTTCCTCTAGTATTTGCATATTCGCTTCGACATTGAGGTTGTATTTTGCCTTGAGGAAAGTACGTATTTTTGATAGGTGCGAGTTTCTCTCTTTTTCTGTCTTAAGTATCGCTTTCCTTCTCAAGACAACATCTTGGTTAGATTCAAGCGTCTTTGCTAGTTGAAGCAACATGCGTTCACTTCTGTGTTCTACACTACTTACTCTAGTATATAATTATTTCACTTTCTACAGGTGTGGAATCGAGAATTGAATCAAGGGTTTACAAAACATTTAAATTTCTCTAAAAACAAAAACTAAACAACAATTTCTTATTTGTTGAAGTAAATCTTAGAAATTAGTGTTCATAAGTGGCTGAAACAGCTATATAGATAAAAATTTAACTCGAGATTCAGAATAACAAGCCTGATATTTTAATCCTGTATAAAGTAAAGCGAAAGACAAAACTCATCGAAGTAGAAATCACTAGTCAGGATAATCTCCAGACAGTAGAAACAGAAAAGATGAGGAAATAAGATCTCTTTGCAAACGAATTAGAACTAATGTACAAATGTAGGACAAGGATTATCTTTTACGGCATTACATGGGATGGTCATAACATACCATAAAAAGTATGTCAAAGGCGTGGGACTTACAACATCTACTTAGGCCTATATTCAAAGCAGAGTCCTAAAAAAGACTCTCGAAAGCACCTTTCTTGACTATAGGCGAGGAATCCACGAGGTGGCAGTGCAATAAATGAAGTGGAAACTAATTCTGCATGACTATGTTCCAACCTGGAAGTGAGATACAAGAAATAAAGTGCACAACACAAATATAAATAGCTTCGAAAATAAACTATTTTGATTTTTAGATAAAAATTTGAGGATATTACTTCCTATTATGTGGAGTATCAATGTTTTAATGAAGAAATAAAACAAAATTGGCGTATAAGGTAACACGACAAAAGTAGATATTACTTGATCTAGTGTGTCTTCGTAAGTCGTTAAAAGCAGTCTATGTGAGTAAAAATATGTATAAATGGCCGATAAGACGATTTAAGTATCCAATAGAGTATCCTAGCGGCCATACGGGTGGAATTTAATTCGACTAAAAACGGTATATTAATTAGCAATTCAAGCACTTAGTACTTCTGATTGAGACGTTTTAATTGGATCAATAGCAACTGTGTACACTACGACATGGTGTGTAGATTATCGTAAGATAATAAATATTCGATTCTGCGCTAAAAAATGAGTAATCGTAAACCTAAGTAATTATTTTAATGAAAAACTTAATATCTATCGACTGTAAATATATTAATGAAAACTATTTAGATTTTGCTCATTAAAAAGTAGAGAAACATGTTGATAAAATAAAAAAGTAGAAAGCTCAAAAATTGTTCATTTGAAAGCTTTTGAATAGTTTTTTAGTCTTAGTTGTCTACTTTTTGATCTACAAACCTGAAAATTTAAATAGAATACATCTTTCAAAAAAATGTACTGGTTTCAAAGAAAAGCAATTTATTTTTGTTTTTTTAAGTAATAAACATTTTTTTATATTCTTTATCAAATATTAATCAATACATATATAAAATAATGGTAACATACCCGCCAAAAGAGAGGGTGCCAAAAGAGAGGGTGCCTTATGCTTTCTCCAATACAGAAATACATTTCTGGGCGAGCCAAAGAGATGTCCGCATTGCGGGGAAGCCTCTAAAACAGTGGGTCTCCTAGCTTCTAAATGCAGAAAATGCTTGGTACCGATTACACCAGGAGACATAATGAAGTACTTACATGTATTCACCTCCTTATATGCAACAAGTACGGCATCAAATCGACGAAACATCTTATAAAACCACTCGGGGCAACAGATCGTATAAAACAAATATGTGGAAATTCGTGTAGATACATTTGTTAAGACCGACATAAAAATAAAGCACAATCGACCAGATCTTATTGTGAGGATAAGCGCAAAAAGGAAATACTGATTGCAGAAGTCGGGATTACATCTGGAGACAACGTTCAGCAGTTCAAAACGGAGAAGATGAGGAAGTACGATCTGATAGCTAATGAGCTTTCACAAACCTACGGATTTAAAACTTCTATTATTCCATACGTACTAACTTGGGATGGTGTGGTTACACATACTACGATATGTACAGAAGAATATTTGAAATATCTGACCGAATAGAGGCCTACATCCAGTCCCTCGTCTTGAAAAAGACGCTGGAAAGCATATCTCTCGACTTCAGAAGAAATGGAGATCTAGAGGAATTTTTGCGCGAAGAGAGAACTGCTTGTGCCGAAACTAGGATGAAGAAAACCGAGTTGGAAACCACTCTGGAAATAACCAATGCATAGACTAGAACAATTAGCTTCATAAGTAAATATTATTTTGGAATCAGTTATTATAAATCTATAATCTTGTAAACCATGGCAACCTAACATTAGGCGCTAGTTCAAGTTTTGACCCCCCCTCTAAATCAACGTACAACAAAAAACAAGTTTATTGGCTGATTTTCTGTAAGTTTCAGAAATATTTTTTAAGAGGGGGGTCAAAAAATGAACCTAAGGTGTTTTTCACCCCATTTTCTATTCCCTTTTTTACAACCAGTAATAAAATTTTAGGGGTAATTTTTTTTTTGAAAGTGGCCCCTTATGAAAAGTCAAGAGGAAACATTTACAAGATTAGACATTTAAGATGAATGTTTTAGGAGCAAAGAGGGTGCTATCTCTTTCTTCTTAGACCATGGGTTTCTACGACCATCTATACCATGCGATAGATGTTTAAATCTCACACACCCATATGTCATGACAATTTCTACAACACACCCTTCGAATCCAGCCAAGAAAAAAAATATCAACAGGTGTAGAAATAAGTCGTGCAAAAGCAAGGCCTCTTTGAAGAAAGGATTTAGGTTTGATATAGTTAGTGTTGATTACAATAAGATTCTAAGGGCAATTTATTGTTGGATATATAACTTTCATATATACCAGGCCATAGACTTGTGCAAGATTTCCAAAAACATCTACCTTAAGATCAAAGATCTTATCATGGAGACGATAGGTGAACAGATTGAAGAGATGAATATGATTGACGGAGAGAGTATAAAGGTTAAGTTCGATGAAACTGCTATATGCAACGGGTAATTATAAGTGACTCCTCAAACGCCTATGATGAGATACCAGGGATCACATGGATTATAGGAGGAGTAGTAGAAGGGAATTGTCGGGAGTTTGTTCTTGAAATTCTGCCCAACCGGAAAGCAAGTACAATTGAGGACTTTATGAGAAGGAGAATACACCCAGGAACAATCTGCATAACTGATGGGTAACCTTCCTATCCCCTTGCGGTAAGAAACTTTGGCTCCGAACATTATGTAGTAAATTATTCACAGGGATTTATAACATCCAATGGTGTACATACTAACAACATTGAAGCTATGTGGTCTCATTTTAAAACAGAGTACAGGTCGAGATGTGGACTGAACCATAAAAGAATCCCTCTGTTTCTTAAAGAGTTTTCATGGAAAAAGAAAAATATTCTCAATTGCGAGTCTAAAACCCTGAGGTTGTCATTTATAAAACTTCTTATGATTTTTTTTTGTTTTTTGTTGTACGTTGATTTAGAGGGGGGTCAAAACTTGAACTATAACCTAACATTATATGTTGGACCGAAATTTACCTGCATTTTGTTGTTAAATACTTTATTTCAGTGTTGTATGAACAATTCAAAAGCAGTTTTTTTCTTATTCTTTTATATATATTGATTTTACAAATTTAAAATATAAACTACTTTATTACTCTGCGGAACTTTCTCCATAAGAATTATCAGAATTACTGCTGTCTTCTGTTAGTCCTGAGTGTAGATTTTGCCCAAGAAGATTATTAGACATCATTTTGTTATAACCAAGAAGGCTAGTCTCATTCTTTTTATCCTTTTTAGAGTCATCCTTCTTCTCATCTTTGGCCTTGCTGTCCTTACTGCTATCCTTTTTAGATTCATCCTTTTTAGAGTCATCCTTTTTCTCGTCTTTGGCCTTGCTGTCTTTTTTAGATTTTTTTGAGCTGTCCTTTTCTTCGTCATCTTTGGCTTTGCTTTCCTTTTTAGACTTCTTTGAGGAGTCCTTTTCTTCGTCATCTTTGGCTTTTGTTTCCTTTTTTGAATCATCCTTTTTCTCATCTTTGGCCTTACTGTCCTTTTTAGACTTCTTTGAGGAGTCCTTTTCTTCTTCATCCTTAGCTTTGCTATCCTTTTTAGCCTTTTTTGAGGCGTTGTTTTCTTCATCATCAGATTTTGCATGAGAACGTTTCATTGAGCTGCTTTTAAGATCAGATTGAAATTCGGAACTAAGCAATTCCTCCTTGGATTTTCCCTCGGCCTCCTTCTTATCCTCATCATCAGTCTTTTTGGATTTTTTTGACTTTTCGCTCTTTAGGCTATCTTTCTTATCCTTATCACTGCTTGATTCTTTGGCATGAGATCTCTTTAGAGAGCTGTGAGATTTGCTTTTCTTAAGTTTGTTAGCTTTCTTTTTTTTATCGGCAGATTCAGAGGACTTCTCTTCGTCGCTTTTGGCGTGGGACTTCTTTCCAAATAGGTTACTGCTCTTTAAAGCTGAATCATAGCTCACAAGCTCATTCTTTTTTGAGGTTTTGTTGTCCTTGTTTTCCTTCTCTTCGCTAGAAGCCTTCTTGAGGTGTCCCTTCTTGGCTGATGATTTGCTCTTAAGATGGCTGTTTTTCAAGAGTTGGGCTTGTCCTGGTTTTACAAACATTCTTTCTTTCATGTTGACCAAGAAATCTGCTCCAAAGGCTGCCTTTACTAGTCCAAGTTCCATTGAAATAAATAATAAAAAACTTGTTATCTGCATGTGTTTACCAGAAATATTTCCTTTTATATTTATTTCTCAAACATTGTTTCACTCCAATACTATGTTTTGGATATATCCAATTTGTTTCTAATAAATGATCATTAGTGTTTCATATAAAAATGACACACGGAATGGAATATTAATAACCTGGATTCTTCGAATTAATAATTTATTGAGTTTCATTAAGGATGTTCTAAATTCACATTTGTGTGAAATAAAACGGAGAGACTAGAAATTATTGTTTATGCATGACTAGTGGTGATTTTTTATGCATATTATGTAAAACACATAATTTCACCTGTAAAATTGTACAATGAAACACCTTTATAATTTTTAAACATGTCTGCGTACGTATCTTAATTTGACTTCAATGATAAAAAAATTCCTCGTCCGGGAATCGAACCCGGGCCTATAGTGTGAGAGACTATTATCCTAGCCACTGGACTAACAAGGATGTTAACAAGATATATTTAATAATTAAACAGCGTATAATCATTTGTTTCTTAAAAATTAGAATAAAATAACCGTATGGATTTTATTGGTCTTGTAAGTGGCGGCAAGGACAGTATTTATTCAATAAAATGTTGTATTGATAAAGGCCATAAATTAGTTGGTATTCTTTATATGCTCAATCCTTCACCATACGTAGACTCCTATATGTATCAAACTGTAGGATCAGAGATTGTCAAGCTTTTTGGAGACTGTTTGGATGTACCACTTTTTATTTATGAAACAGAATGCAACGCTGCCAACCAGGATCTAATATACCAAGAGAATGCCAAAGACGAAGTAGAAGATTTATACAAAGCTCTCAGTGAAATTAAAAGAAAGATAAATTTCCAGGCTGTTTCTTCCGGTGCTATCCTTTCTAGATATCAAAAGAACAGAGTTGAGAATGTGGCAAATCGTCTTGGGATCTCCTCAATGGCTCCTTTATGGAATTTTGATCAAAAGAAGCTTCTGAAAGAGATGATAGACTATGGATTAGAAGCTGTCCTTGTGAAGGTAGCATCTTCATCATTAGACAAATCCTACCTTGGGAAACCCATTGAGAATATTTATTCTTCGAATGTTTTACTCGATGGAAACTACTGTGGTGAAGGTGGTGAATATGAAACTGTAGTTTTAAATTGCCCACTTTTCAAATACAAAATATGCTATACAGATTTTGACGTTGTAAATCACCCAGATGAGGATTTTGAGCATGGAACAGTGTTCTATATTACCTTTAATGGTCTGAAATTAGAAAAGAAACAATAAATCTTTACAACTTATTGTATTATTACAATTAAAATATATTATCCTTCTTGTATGGAAGATAAAATTTTAAAGATACTGGAAAACCAAGATATGAAATTGGCTAAAGAAGCAATCTTAGAGTATGAAAGTAAAACAAAGGAAGAAAAGAATGAATACACACGCTGTAGGATGATAGACAGGCTTAATCTTTACAAAAAGTTATACATGCAAAACACTGTATATGATCTGAGTAATGTCAAGGAGAAATCAATGAACATTATCGAATTACATACAGGCAGAGCATTGTCTTCTAAGTTGGAGATTAAAGATGAGCACTGCAATTATGAATTTGAAAGTTCTCTAATTGTTTCAAATTTAAACAAACAAGGAGAAACAAAAAAGATCGAAGGTTTAGTATACAGTGACGTAGATATTGTTGATAGCATTGGTCTCGTTGTAGGATATTTTGAAGCATCACAAACTGTATATTTGAATAATGTCAAAGATTCTACAATAATATGTAAGAGCAAACAGATTCGTGTTCTCGATTCTAAAAATATAATTTTATACATCGATGTCTCATCTTGTGTATCTTTAGAGAGAAGCACAGGAATTGAAATACACACTTTAAATTCACCAGAAATTGATTTTGCAAATGTCAGGGATTTTAGTGATCCATTTGGTACTAAAAACTTTAAGATCATTAAATAGATTAGTAGTTATTTTTGTGTTTTAAGAACATTCTATAGATTATTTTATAGATTTTAAGAAATGGTTATCAGTTTTTAGCAAATAATTACTTTATACTTAAAATAATCCACAACAACCAAGGTTTAAAATGTGGCACAATGGTATTTTAAATGAAATTTAATAAAAAGGATTAATTAAATTCGTTTATTAGAAATAAGAAAAAACGATTAGCCCATGAAATTTTTGATCACGATTGTATCTTTATACTTTATTAGAGGTGATTATTCAATACTTGGAACTTTTTATTCTGGTAAAGATGATCTATCGAAGGTTGCTAACGATGCAATACGAGAAAATCTATTTAAGATCTTTGAAGATGTTAGCTTTGTAGCTATTTCAAAAGCGGAAGACGACCAAAATAAATCAAAATTGTTTGTTGGGTTTTCTGGATTTCATTTTTGTTCACTTGGAGTGTCCAAAGAAAACCAATTGAATAGAGAAGAAGTTACATTGAAAAAAAGCAATTTTACTGATAGTTCTACATATGCCATTTTCAATCTACTGTATGGTTCGTTGGATAGATCATTTTTAGAAACAAATCCTACTGTCTTTATAACTTTTGATAGATCTCATCAATATCCAGCTGCTTTTAATAAATCGATGCTTAATGAAAAATTGCCAGCTTATAAAAGAATGATAAACATGATTTTTCAAAGGAAATTGACGATAAATCATGTTCCATTTGAGCTTCTATCACACGTTTTTGAAAAAGATCAAAATGTCCTCAAGATGGAATTAAATGGGTATGACGTGTATGTGAATGTAGAATCATTGGATTTTACTCGTGGAAGACATCGTATTTTATATTCAAAGATTAATAGTATCAAACAATCAATAATTGGAAATAATTATATGTGCAACAATAATACTGACAATTTGATGATTGCAATTCTTTCAAAGATTAAGGATTCAGCACTAGAAAACTATAAAGTTGAAGACATCTCGGCTATAATGAATTATCTTACTAAGAAAGTGGGATTTAAGAAATATTACAAGCACTTAATAGCTAAGAGGTGGGGCAAAACTGATAAAATAACGGTAAAAAATAGGTATATGAAGGCAAAATATAAATTTAAAGGAAATCTAAATCTCCCAATAGATCTAAAGGGTCTGATTAAGTATATTCCAGAAAACGACAAGCCATTTTTGATTATTATGTTGGGGTTCCTTATGAAAAATTTCGACATACTCATAAAAATCGTTTTAAGCAAGAATATGTCTCATTACGATCCAATTGAAGTTCTAGAACAGTCTTTAAGGAGTGAGTTCTTTGATTATTGTGACACTACATCTATTGAAATGCTCAATTATTTGCAATGCAATGAGAGTAGTAATGAAGATCAGTTTAAATCACTAAAAGATAGCAATGGTGCAATAAAAGAAGTATTTCAAAGATTAAAAGAAGAGCTTAAAGCCTATGCTATTTCGAAGATAAGCCAAGAAAATACCATACCATCTTACATTCTTAGTGATTTAAACAGAGAGTATTTGAAAAGACTTTATTATGAAGCAAAACAACTAAAATAAAACTTTTATTTTAAGACGTTGTACAATATACTTAATTTATAATTTTTCCAGCCATATTTAAGGGTAGAAATTAGACATAGACTATGCAGAATAAATGTGGCCTACTTTTTCTCATTTTACAAACTTACTTTCTTTTAGTTCACCCATGTCAATCCATTCTGAATACATGGAAATATTGAAAAAAATCAAAACGAATAAAGAAATACTAGATGAAAATACAAGTGAACTCTTTAATATAGTAGAGGCATCAAACACGCTCCTGAGCAATATAGAGAATACTTCTGATCTCAAGCTGGATGCTAAGATATCTTCGATATATTCCGAAGTGTATCTCAAGCTTTTTCAAAAGAATATAAATGGAAAAGCAATCACAATGGAAAGCATAATCAGCTTTCTGAACTCAAAGAAGAGCGACGAATTCCTCCATAAATTGCAGTCTACCTCCAAATCTCTACAATTTGTAAACTTTATAGATTTCAACTACACGCTGGTAAAAAAGCAAAGAAAGGCCAGTCAGAGAATAGAAATAAATATTAAAGATGCAGAAACACCAGAGGAAACCAACACTGTGCCAGACTTGGAGAAGTCGAAGTTCTTAGTGGATTTGTCCAAGAAGCTCCAACAGGTAAGTTTTCTACCATACTACAAGACAGTCCTCGATGGAGATTCATTTTCTAATACAATAGAGAATGTTTTTAATTTGTCTATTGCTATTAGATCAAAAGACGTGATGCTTGTAGTTAAAGAAGATAATGTCTTTATTACTGCGTTTAAAGATACTGGAACAACTTACAACGAACATATTATTGAAGATTTGGACTATAAAAGATTTCTATCTTTAAGAAAGAAGTATCTTTCTTACTGAGACCAAATCAAAGCAATATCATTGATAGATTTATAAAAGATTTGAAATATAAAAGATTTATATCTTTCTTACTGAGACCAAATCAAAGCAATATCATTGATAGATTTATAAAAGATTTGAAATATAAAAGATTTATATCTTTCTTACTGAGACCAAATCAAAGCAATATCATTGACAGATTTATAAAAGATTTGAAATATAAAAGATTTTTATCTTTCTTACTGAGACCAAATCAAAGCAATATCATTGACAGATTTAAAGGAGATTTCCTATAAAAATATAGAAGAACCCTTTTATATGAAGATTGTAATATTCGGAGCAAGTGGAGACTTGGCAAAACGAAAGCTCTTTCCAGCTTTATCAAGAATAAACACAGAAGGTGCTGAGATTATAGGCTATGCAAGATCAAGATTTGATAGACCATTTACAGAGATTTTAAGTGATTTGTATAGCTACGACCAGGACTTCCTCAATCGAATAACCTACATACAAGGAGAGTATGATGACTTAACTGAATTAAAAAAAATACTTACACCAGATACTTGTTTTTATATGTCAGTACCACCAACAGTCTACAGAACCATCCTTCAAGAGATTAACTCTATGGAATATATAAGTGTAGCAATAGAAAAGCCTTTTGGGACTGATCACGAAGACTTGAAGCTGATCAGTGAACTCAATGTTGATAAATTGCTTTTTATAGACCACTTTCTACTTAAGCCTCTGTCAGTAGCCTGGCCTATTATAGTATCAAAGGAGACGAAATTGAGAAATATTCTAGACAGCTCGCACGTAAGCTCAGTAGAAATTTTATTCAAAGAGCAAATAGGGGGAGAGGGTCGTTTATACTTCGATGAACACGGTCTAGTCAAGGATGTAGTCCAGAACCATCTATCAGAGCTGATGGTTATTTCAGCACAGGAGCCAAGAGGATATTCGTGTAATTTGCAGGCTGATGAACGTATTCATGTTCTGAGATGTACAGAACTCAAAGAAGAGTTTACAATATTTGGACAGTACGACTCCTACCAATCTGAGATGAAGATGCCATCACAGACCGAAACATATTCAGTGGTTACTTTGGAAATTAATGATAAAAGATGGAAAGATGTTCCTTTTATCACCATAGCAGGAAAAGGTTTGGATGAAAAGAGGACTGAAATAATTTACAACATAAGACGAAGTGCTTTCCAGGCTGTTTTGGATATTACTGGAAGACCTTCTGATAAAATCATCAACAACGAGGATATTAAGTACATTCGATTGGTTTGCAATATTGCTCCCACTAACAATGTCTACTTAGAAGTGGGACTAGAAGGAAGCCATACCATAGCATACGAGCTTTATGATTCTGGAACTATACTCTCTATGATGGCTGAGAAATATGGAGAATTTGAGAACCACGAGATAGTCTTTGATTGTTTATTGAGGAATAAGAATTTTGACTGTGTGCATTACTGTGAAGCAGAATTACTCTGGAAGATTTATGACCAAATTCTACAGAGAGAGAAAAAAATATTTAAATATCAAAAAGGATCAGATATTCCAAAGGAAGCTTTAGAAATTTTGGATGGAATCAAAAGCCATTACAATAAAAATTAAAAACGTTTAATGTTTTCTCAATTAATGTTTTCAATAATTAATGTGGTTATGTCTTCTCAATAATTAATGTCTTCCCAATTAATGTTTAAATAAATATTCTATGTCCTAGTAAATCTTATAAGATCTACTTCTATAACTTTGTTTTTGCTTTTATGAAAATCATAAGTTCTTGGGAGATCATACTTCATTTGTGCCACTACCTTAGAAGAAGGATACTTCTTCAGAAAGTAATCTCTTGTGCTCTTTTTGTGCATGGAATAAACAACTTTCGCTATACTCAAAGCCTTGTCTAAGGCCTTTACATCTTGGTGCTTGATTTTCGTACCAAATGGTGGATTCATTATCACTGTATCTACCATATCAGAGAACATACTAAACTTGTTGAAATCACTCCTTATAAGATCACATTCTACTTCAAAATTAATTAAATTCTCTTTACACACATCTAAAGCTTCTTTATCAACATCCACAGCCATTAAATACTTCGGTCCAAAAAAACTACAGCCTATTGCCAGTATACCAGTCCCACAACATAGATCCATCACAATTTTTCCTTCAATATCATCATATTCTGAGTGGATGCAAAATATTGCATGTGCTGCTAGTTCAGCTGGTGTCATATATTGCTCCAATTTATAAGAAATATTTGTGAAGCGTTTTACTTTGGAAAGCTCTATCTTCAAATTTTTTATTTTCATGGGCTTTTCAAAAAGAATCTTTAAAGTGTGCAAGCTTACATAACAATTGTCCGAAATACCCTAAAAATGATTTAAAATTTTTTAGTACATAAATAGAGCTTTATATTTAATATAGCTTATATTTAATAGAGCTTATATTTAATAGAGCTTTATATTTAATAGAGCTTATATTTAATAGAGCTTGTATTACCATTCTATTGTTAATTGAATCTCAATGGCTATGATTTGGTTTTACACAACCTATTCTTTATTTTTAGATAATAATATTTTGGTCTAACAACCCCAATGGAACATCTTTTAAAGAAAGACATCTCTAAAATCGAGCAAACTCATGTAAATGCAGGGTTTATAAAACATATTAAACCATTCAAAGGCACAACCACACTTGCTTTTAAATTTAAAGAAGGAATGGTGATTGCTGTGGATTCTAGAGCCTCTGCTGGCTCCTATATTGCCTCTCAGACAGTCCACAAGGTGATTAAAGTAAACAAACATTTACTCGGGACAATGGCAGGAGGTGCAGCTGATTGTTACTACTGGGAAAAGCTGATGGGGCTGAAGGCAAAGGAGTATGAACTTATGAATGACAAAAGAATCAGTGTCTCTGCTGCAAGTATGTATCTTAGTGACTGTGTATACAATTACAAAGGCAGAGGACTGTCGCTGGGATCGATGGTATGTGGATACGATGGAGACACACCAATGATCTATTATGTTGATAATGATGGAATGAGAGTTTCTGGAGATTTGTTTTCTGTTGGCAGTGGATCTACCGTTGCTTATGGTATCCTTAATGACAAGTATAGATTTGATCTATCAAAGGAAGAGGCTCTTGATGTAGCTAAAAAGGCTATTTTCCATGCTGCCCACCGAGATGCATATTCTGGTGGATCTGTCAATCTGTATTTCATGGACAAAAATGGTTGGGACTTCGTTGGCTCATATGATGTAGACAGTTTTATAGCTGAAGAATAAATCTTTTATCTTAGATTGTTTAAAAAGTTAATCTCGTTTTAAAAAAAATTTATAAAAGCAAATGTAAATCTTTATACACCCCCATGGAGAAATATTTACATTTAATTTAAATCTTTCTACAACTCCATGGAGAAATATTTACATTTAATTTAAATCTTTATACAACCCCATGGAGAAATATTTACATTTAATTTAAATCTTTATACAACCCCATGGAGAAATATTTACATTTAATTTAAATCTTTATACAACCCCATGGAGAAATATTTACATTTAATTTAAATCTTTGGCATTATAGTTGATTTTCTAAATAGTTAATGTCTACAACCCCATGGACGATTTAAAGAAAAAAATATTCAAATTTGGTATGTATGGCAAACCAATCAATAGCTTGTCCAATGAAGAATTAGAATTACTTCGGAATTGCAATTGGGTCCAATTCTTTTACAAAGAAGATTTAGAGCAAATCCAAGCAGACATAGATTATTGCCCAACAACAAAAGTCGATTTTTCAAACCCACAGAACATCTATGCTAGAATGGTCTTCTCATATTTCAAACGCATAGTTTCGAAAACAAAATTCAAAGAGATTTCATCTTTTAGAATTATGAATCATTTGATTGTCAACGAAGAGTTCATAAAACAAACAGATTTGATGCAAATTGGTAATGTATCAGCAAAGAAGGTTTCTTACATATTGAGAACACTACGAAAATACAACTTGGTCGACAAAAAGCTTATTAAAAATGCTTCCTATGTCAAAATGAACCTAGACGGTCTCTTCGAAACGTTTAAGAAGAGCAATGATCCTCCTAAAATACCAACAGCATATTCCCGAGAGGTTCCAATATTTATTGCAATTAAAAACAGGCTTTTTGCTTCGGAGACCGGATTGATCTCTGAGGATATCAAGAATGCCTTTGGGTTTGGTATTAAAAGATCCCATATGTTTCTCAAAAGCTTGGCTTCTAAGTATCCAGACAGTATCTTTGTAAAGAATGTATTTGAAGGGAGATCGAGAAAACATCTTTTTGTTCGTAAAGAAGGTGCAGTTAATGAATCATTGATCAAAGACAAAGGTCTTGTTACAGTCGATGATCGAGTTAGAGCATTGAGATCTCTGATTCGGGATAAAAAATGGTTAACTATGTGTGATAAAACATGTTCACAATTTAGAGATATTTTAGGAATCAAGCATACACCAGATAGAAAGACTTTGATAGCCACAGCTATAAAGGCTGATCTAAGAGTTTTTAATATAAAGGGGATACATCCTACTACATCTTATATCATAGCTAATAAAGAGACAAGTTTGATGGATATATTTTCTAAGAGAGAGAAGCCTACCAAGAAAGATAATGAATATGCAAAGAAAATACATTCAAAGTACGTTAAGTATGTAAATTTTTTGGTACTAGATAATTTGTATGAAGATAAATTACCAAAAAGAGCAGAAATTGTGTGCCAAATGATTTTTAATGCTTATGGTTTGAATCCTTGTATATTATCAGATGATTTTTTGTTAGATCAAACGTTTGATTTTATGTTAAAGATAGTTCCTTTCTATAAGGTCAATTTCGTAAGAAAATTGGAAGAAGAGTTAAATGCTTGCAATATTTCAACACTAAAGAAAGAGACAAACACCTCTATCCTGCAAGTTCTTACTATAAAAGATGTTTTGTCCTCACCAATAGATGATTTTTCAAAGAGAGAAATTAACGAAAAGATAAAAACGAAAACTATATTGAAGAATCTAATGGAACCCATTTGGCTTGATTGTATGAAATTATATATCAGGAGAGATGAATATTTAGAAATAATCAACGAATTGAAAGGAACAATGAATTTAGAAGACACTATCGTTTATGATAGTAAAATATACATTAACTATTCACCAGCACACAAAACAGATCTCGGAGTTCTATTAAGAAGTAATTCTGGTGATATTGTCTTAAAGCTAACAGAGGACTTTAATGATAATATTCAGAAACGTAGGAAGCTTGATAAATCTACCTTTTATGTTCCTTATGAAGATAGACTGAAGCTATACCAGTCTGCTTGTTCTGTAACATCAAAACAGGAGTTTGAAAACCTTGTTGTTCGTTATATCCAAACCAACAAGTACGTTGCAAGGCAAGAACTCATAAGATTTTTTAAAGAGAAGTTTGGAATTATAGTTGAAGAATTGACCAATGAACAAAACAAGGAATATTTATTTACAAAGATCAAGCACGACTTATATACCAAAGAGAAGACTGATACTATAGAATACAACGAATATAGCCATGGTCAGTGCCAAGAAGTTTTGAATGAGCTGCATAAAACAAAATACATCAAATCAACACATAGAGACTTGACACTAGAAAATATCCAGCTTAGAGAAGAAATCAAGAAAAGGCTAGATCGAAAGATTTCTTTGCCAATTAGCAATCTTGATTCTTATGTGGAAAGGGATACTGTCTATAATATTTACTTTAATATAATTTTCGATCTATTGGTGATTTCAGGTACTCTTGAGATAGGTGATCTTCTAGCCAAAGCCAATGTTTTGGAGCATTTTGAACTGATTTGTTTTTTGAAAGTCTATAAGGATGTTTTTGAAATGGAAGACATAGACGGATGTTGTCTGGTATCTTTAAAATTGAACATAGATCCTTTTGAAATAGAATAGAAAGATAGTACGTATCTAGTAATATTAAACTTAGATACAATAGAATAGAAAGATAGTACGTATCTAGTAATATTAAACTTAGATACAATAGAATAGAAAGATAGTACGTATCTAGTAATGTTAAACTTAGATACAATAGAATAGAAAGATAGTACGTATCTAGTAATATTAAACTTAGATACAATAGAATAGAAAGATAGTACGTATCTAGTAATATTAAACTTAGATACAATAGAATAGTTTTAGTGTACTAATCTAAATAAAATATATAATATGAAAAACTTTTATTTACTATGCTGCAGCTTCTTCGGCAGGGGGTGTATCTGTTTGGGCTTCGTCTGGGTTGGCTCCTTCTTCTGGAGCTGGTGGGTTCTCTAAGGCCTGTTTTGGTGCATTTACAACACTGTCTACACTTTTGTTGATTGCTTCTCTTTTTTCTTCCAATGCGGCAGTTATTTCTTCTGTAATAGCTTTTTCCACAGCACTTTGATCACATAAAAGCATTCCAATATAGAACATTAAACCACTGTAAATCAAATTCATGTAGTAGAAGAAATTGCAGTATTTATATCTTTTGCTCCTTTTTCATTCATAATTTGATGATAAATCAATCAAAAATTATTATTGGTGTTTTCGGGTGGTACCAATAACATACCTAAATGCTTAAAGAACTTTTGATTTGATAAATAAAAACGTGGAAGAATATTGGAAAATACTTGGAGAGGTGTTACCTGTTTGTTAATTAAATACTAATTTAGAGAAATTAATTTAATTTTGTTGAATTTATTTTACTTATATTTCAATAGCTATCATGTTTCTTCTCCTATATAGAACATCGATAAAGGAGACCTTTTGAGAGTATTAATAAAATTAGAAGCAAACACAATGCTAAAAGATCTATTGAAATATTTTTATGCATCAACAATTTTTAATTTTGGAATATTAAATCAAGTATCATAAAATCAACTCCTTTTGTTTTTGAAATCAACCTTACATCAGTAATGAAAGAAGAAAATATCTCATACAGTGTGGTTAGAAAATCAACTCCTCAACCTTACATCAGTAATGAAGAAGAAAATATCTCATACAATGTGGTTAGAAATATTAAATTACAATCCACACCATTACATAGTCTAAAATACTCCTATCAAAAGATTTTGAACAAATCGATGTATCTTTAAAAAGGGGGAGATAGATTCTTAACAAAATAATGAAGCTAATTTCATGATAGTTCGATTTTCTTGGATATTTTTGATAGTAGCAAAAGAAGTAGAGAAAGAACTTAAAGAAGAATTGGGAGAAGAACTGGTTAAAATCAAAACCCATATAGATAAAACAGCCTTAGATACTATAAATAGAGCATTGAAAGCTGTTGATAAAGAAGAACTGAGTCTTGAAAATGAAGGTAATCGAACAGGATCATCAAAGAATATAGAAAACACAAAGGAAGGTCAGAAAATACAAAAGAAAGAGAAATCAAATCAAAATAAACCAAGAGAGGAGGATGATAGATTGCAGAAAAAATTAAAGAAGGAAAATAATGAATATCAAGATAAAATCAACAGTTTAGAAGCAGAAAATGAAGGTTTAAAGGCTGAATTGGACAATGTTACAGCACAAATAGTAAATTATTCTGAAGAAATTCCCCTTCCACTGGCAATTTTGCTTGTTATACCCATTTCTACTGCTATAGCTATATCTGCAATTGGTCATTTATTGATATATAGATTATTCATTGTTGTATGAAAATTGTTAATAAATAATTTTAAGATTTTTCATAACGATATATTTTTTCTGTTATATTTTTTAAAAATTTAAGCCATAATTATGACAAAGAAAAATTATAATATAGAGGATATAGATAGGATAAACGAAGAAGTCGATGAGTATACGAGTTTAAATATTCCTATAGTCTTGTACGGAGATGTAGGAAAGGTCTACTATCTCAAACAAAAGTTTTCGGATTCTATTTTGATTGATGCAAGAGAAATTATGGATTTCAAAAATCTTTGTGGGTACTACGCCTTTAAAGATCGTGACATTAAGTATAACAACGGTATACTGATAGACACAATGAGAAACGGTAGGAAGTTGATTATCAAAAGAATAGATTTGAACATGAATTTGCTTTATTTTTTGTATTCAGTTATTAAATACAGAACAGTTGTCAATAGCTTAGGAGAAGAATTCAAAGCTCACAAAGATTTTAAAATTATGTTCACCTCAAAAGATCGATTTGAAATAGATGATTTGTTCTTTGTAGGTCCAATTGCTTTCAGTTTAGAAAACGTGCTTTTATTAAAAGAGCCCGTGAAAAACTGCATGAAAACACTCCTTGCATACACTTTTAAAAACATATCTAAGAAATGTTTGTATGACGAGCAAAAGAAGTGTGAGAAGGTGTGTATCCTCAGAAATTCAGAATGTCTTAATGAAGGCGTGTGTTGTTTTGATCGTGGTATTCTCTGTGGCATCCACTTTAGGGATTTAATCCAACTTACCTCAAATATAAGTGCTATTGAAAAGCTTACTTTTGAGAATAGAATGAATATTTACATGAACTTCTGCAATATATTCTTAAAGCACGACTCGGAAGAGGTCTTGACTTTGCTTAATCTAAATCAACCACAATATACTGTTTTATACGAAGAAAATATTGGGCGAACCTATCCGTTTTTATTGGGTGTGAGAAATTTAATATTGAATGTCAAAAACCATAGACATACATTATTCATAGGTGAGACAGGAGCTGGTAAAACTTCAGTGGTGCAATATCTGTCTAGAAACAGTCAAAAGTATTTTGGGTATCAGACTTCCCTAAAAATAATAAACATGTCTTCGGATTTTGATGGGACTGATCTTATTGGAGGGTACTGTACGTTGGACATTGGTAAAAAGATAAGAGATGTTTTTGATAAGTACAAAATAAGCAAACCGAGTACTTTGGACAATTTTGTTCTTCTCGAAACCTTAAAGAGACATTGTGAAATAATTGGTGGTGCTTTGAAAGAGGAGATTTTAGAGATAGAAAAATGTTTAGAGAAAAAAGTCAATTTTATATACAAAGAAGGTTTACTCATCCAAGCAATGAAGGAAGGTACGTGGATACTGTTGGATGAAATTAACTTGTGTAACGAAGAAACACTCAACTTAATAGATTCTTTAGTTTGCAAAAACAAAATCATTCATTTTGATTCAGATGGCCAAGTAGAGACAATCATCCATCCCAACTTTAGATTATTTGCCTGTATGAATCCACATGGAGACCATGGCAAAAAGAAATTTGATTCTTATTATTTTAACCACATTATTTTCTATGATTTCTCAACGGACATCGAAGATATACATCGTGTTATAGAAAGCAATCTTCAACAAACACTTGATAAGTCTGAATGTGAGAGACTAGCTGAATTTTTTTATGAATTGAAAAGAAAGATCCATGCAAGAGAACTGGTAAATAGAATAGAACCATTGCTTACTGGTAGAACCTTAGTTAGGGCTTTAAAATCGATCAGAGCAAATACTGATATATCTATAAGTGAGGTTTTGTCTGTTTTGTTCTTGACACAGTTCAATTTGCAATCAAAAATCATTGCAAGAAATATGTTAGCTGACTATTTTAATATAAATCACCAAACTCTAAGCAAATCTTACGTCGACAATGAATTTATATTAACTCCCAAAGTACAAATGCAACTTCTAGATATCAAATTAGCTATACGCCTAAGCTATCCCATACTTATACAAGGAGATACTTCTACGGGCAAGACCAGCATTATATACTACCTTGCGTCTAAGATTAACAAGACTGTCGTCAGAATAAATAACCATGAACATACAGAAGCAGCGGATTATCTTGGAAATTATATAACAACACCAAATGGAATAGAATTCAAAGAAGGTGCATTTGTAAAATCAATTCGAAAGGGGGACTGGGTGATTCTTGATGAACTTAATCTTGCTCCTAGTGATGTTTTAGAAGTTCTAAATAGATTATTAGATGATAACAGAGAAATATTTATTCCTCAAATCAATGAAACTATAAAACCGCATCCCGATTTTAGAATATTTGCAACACAAAATTTAGAATATGGTGGAAGAAAAGGACTGAGCAAAGCTTTTAGAAATAGATTTGTTGAAATATTCTTCGATGAAAAAGATGACAGTGAGGTTTTAGAAATTCTTTATCTCAAGACAGGGCTACCTAAGAGTTTTTGTAAAAACATGGTTAGAGTATATTCCCTACTAAAACACCAAAGAAATGTTAGCTACTTAATGACTTTGAGAGATTTGTTTAGATGGGCCAAAAGAATACCTCGCACTATGTATGAAGTTTTTGAAACTGGTATGTCTATTTTATATGAGAGACAACGAACAATTACAGATAGAGAGAAGGTTTTCAGTGTGTTCACAGAAGTGTTTAAAGAGACCACAGAAGAGTTTGGGAAAAATATTTTAGCTTTTGATTTTGTTTACAAGGAGAATGAGTGTTTCAATATCGGAGGTGTTTTTTCGAAGCATACGGATATTGTGATAACAAAATCTGTTAGAAAATTGCTGACTTTATTGTACGCCTCTGTTAAATGCAATGAGCCTGTTCTTCTGGTCGGAGAAACTGGAATAGGAAAAACAAAGCTATGCAATATTGTCAGTGAAGCAATAGGAAACGATCTTAGGACACTAAACATGCATTCCGGTTCTGAAAGCTCTGATTTTTTAGGGTCATTTATTCTCAAAGACACGACAATCTCTTGGAAAAATGGTGTTCTTGTAGAGGCTATGCTAAAAGGCAATTCATTTTTAATTGATGAAATAAATTTAGCAGAAGACTCGGTACTAGAAAGACTTAATAGTTTATTTGAGACGCGTAGAGAGATCTATATTACTGAGATTGAGAAGAATATCAAGGCACATGGTAATTTTAGGCTATTTGCTACAATGAATCCTGGAAATGATTTTGGGAAGAGAGAATTAAGTCCTGCTCTGAGAAATAGATTTACTGAGATTTATTATGAATTGGACAATGAAGAAATTCAGGAGATATTTAAAAAAGTATTGTACAAGAGATCTGGACTCAAAGAAAACATTCTCGAGAAGATTTACAAAAATGTTTCATTTGGGCATTCACTACGAAGCTATGAAGCAATTACAGAATTTATACTTTCAATTAGTGATAGAAGTAGTATTATAGGAATAGAAGGTGATATTTCAGAAGAAAAGCTTGTAGAAGAAGCCTTGGCTTTGGTAAACCCGAGCAAAGATAAAAATGTAGAAGTGAAGCTTGAGGATAACCTTTTACAGGTCCATCCTTATTATGTAGAAAGGAAAAATCGTACAAAATTCAATTTTACAACAGAAACAACAAGTAAAAATCTACTTAGAATCGTGAGAGCAATGGTATTGAAGAAAGGAATCCTCCTAGAAGGGGAGCCAGGTGTTGGGAAAACAAGTATAGTATCAAACTTGGCAAAATTAATGGGAAAGAAATGTATAAGAATCAATTTAAGTGAACAAACAGAGCTATCAGATCTTGTTGGTACCTATATTCCAACCAGCAAAGGCATTGAATTTATAGTAAGTGAATTGACTTTGGGTCTACAAAATGGAGATTTTATCATTCTCGATGAGATAAATTTATGTACACAAAGCGTGATCGAAGGATTGAACTCGGTGCTGGATTATAGAAGAACACTTTTTATACCAGAGATGACTGTGAAAGTACATCCAGAAACAAAGATATTTGCTACAATGAACCCGTGCAACAGCTTAAATGGTCGTAAAATTCTACCTAGAAGTTTTAGAGATAGATTTGTAGCTTTGTATATGAGTACGTACACAGAAAAAGATATACAACAAATTATCTCAAGCTGTTTTGAAAATCCTCAGTACTACCCAAATTGTTCATTGAGAGAAAATATCAAGAGAAATATTCTTAAGGACTTTGATAGCAATATAAAAATAGAATACGAGTTTACACCACAGGAATTTAAAATAGGGAATTTAAAAAAGGTTTGTAAAGATACAAGCTGTTATGAAAATTTAAGGAACTTTGCAATCAAAAATATCCCTGAAGACTACACTCTTTTACATTCCCAATTAAGATCTCTTGAACGTTTTATTCTATCTTTAGAAAACAAACTACCAATAATTTTATCTAATGGAATAGGAAAAGTAGCTATGGTTAATTTTGTTTGTGAGATGTTTGGTAGAAGATCGTATGATTTTATCTGCCATAAAGATATAGATACGAGTGATCTTCTAGGACAGTACCATAAAACAGATTCAGGTGTATTTAGATGGAAGGATTCCCCACTTATTGAGGCTATCAAAGCTGGTTTTGTTGTGGTGATTCACAATCCTGAATTTGTAGAGAAAAGTATATTCGACAGATTGAATTCTCTTTTTGAATCAGAAAGGGTTTTTAGTATCTATGAAAAGGGAATTGATACAAATGTAGAGGTACATAAAGATACCAGATTGGTTCTTATATCTAGTAATCCATACAATCTATCACCAGCTTTGTTGGATAGATGTGTAAATATTGAATTAGAAGGTAGACTTAGTATGGTAGATCTGTGGAAGATGTTTTGTAAGAGAGATTCTGATTTACAAAAGATGGAAGATTGTAGCAATTTTAGTAATTGTAAAGATTTGCACACTATAAAACGATCAAAGGTATTACAAAAGCTAGATTTGTACGACTGGTCAAAAAATGAAGAAATTCAAGCTAAGAATTTATTTATTCATTTGAAGAAATTTGAAATTTTGGGAATAAGACCCTCTTTTATCAATTACAGCTATAAAGGAGTATTTAATATGATAGTAGAAGAAGATATCAATCGATTGTTTGGATTCCAACCCAGTATTCTTAACTTTGATGAATCTAAAATCAAATACATTGATTTGTATAAGAAATTTTTATTTAACGTACCAATTGCGACTTCTGATGATGAGAAGATAAAAAACCTAGAAAACTGTACAAAAGTTGACCTTACAAAAAGATCTCTACCAATTGCTAATGATTTTGAGAATCTAGAAAACTGTACAAAAGTTGACCTTACAAAAAGATCTCTAGTGTTCCTTAAGAATTCAAATCTTTCTTTCATAAACAATTTAAAAAACAAAAGGAGAATTCCTGTTGATTTGAAAGATCTCAAAAGATGTCTAATTAAGTCTTTTGAGGGGATGACCTTTAAAAACTACAAAGACCTGAAAAATATATCTGAGAAACTCAGTGCTATTAATTTCTCGACATCGTGGGAGTTTGATAATGCTTATTTCGAAATGCTGTTGAACCTAGAAGAAGATCCTTTAATTTTATACAAAGAATATTTAGAATTTAAAAAATGCAAAGAAATTGAAAGCATAAAAGAAGAAATATTCAGGGAGATGAAGAATATTTACAAATATGGAGAGGGAGAAGTCCAGAAGAAGCTGTGGGAGATGGAAGGTGTTACAAAGAAATTCGAAGAAGAGATAAAAAAATTAGAAGAGAAGCTTCCCAGGGATTACAAACTCTTTAGAAGTAGATTTATGCAAGTTGATTATGCAACGTATTTCAATAATCACGAAGTACAATTATTCTTTGAAGACTACAGTGATGTGTTTAATTACTACTTAATCTACCTATTTAGAATGGAGAATGATAGAACTACAAATAATTATAAAGATACAACAAACTGGTTAAATTTCCTAAGAAATTGTACAAGCAATTGTACAAGCAATTTTAAGAAGCCTGCAGTGAATGTATCCAAGTATGAATCACTAGTAGTAAATTTGATGAAGACTAAAGATATTAAGATATTGGAAGATTATACAAAGATAGGAAACCAACTAAGTAAATTTATATACAGCATTGTAATAGGGAAACCACAGATTGATATAACAGGAATAGTAATGGAGGCTATTTGTACTGAAGATGAGTCTTGTGGTGATTGCAGTTTTAGTGATGAGATGATTAATGAATGCTTACTTAATGTATTCAATCCTAAAAAGGTAGCCTACTTAATAGAGACTAGAAAGAATACAATTTGCATAGGCCCAGAAATAGGAGAAAGTACACAAATTGAAAATCTACCACTTTTTAGTAAGCCATTAGAAGTACTCAGTAAGATTGAGGGAGATCTTTCTGGGAGGACTAATATGCTTTCAGTAAGTAGTCTCAATGAAAGTAATTTCAATGTAAGTAGTCTTCATGACAGTCTCAATGAAAGTAGTCTCAATGAAAGTAGTCTTCATGAAAGCCACAAAGAGCTGATGAAGCTTAAAGAGCTAGTTTCTCAGTATTTCAAGAATCCCCAATCTTGTACGTGGTTACCAAACTATAGATATATTCTGTATCTCCTAGGGAATGAATTGAGTATAGAAGAAGGTGCTAGGTATTTTCTAGACTGTTTAGTCTACGAGTTCTACGATAGAATGAAGATAGCAGAGAGTCTTGTGAAGGACAATCTGTTCTACAATATAGTTCTGCAGTACAAAGCTTTCGAGATAGAAGCAAGTGTAGAAAAGAAGATCAAAGAAGGACAAACAAAGCTAAGAAAAGATTCCAAACTCTTTAAAAAGATACACGAAGAAATTAAAGACTATGTGACACTGCCAGTTACAAATATTCTCTCCATAAATTTTGAGAAACCTGAGTGTGATTGTAATGAATCAATAACAAATAGTTCTAGCAAAGCAAATAATTCTAGAAAGACATCTCCTTGCTCTTTTTTAATCAACCAAAATGAAGATTTAGGAGATTCTGGAGATCATGAAGATTGTGATTGCAAAGACTGGCTTTCTTTAGCAGAGAATTTCTCAAGGAGAGAGATAGAAAATAAAATGAAGAAGTACGAAGAGATCAGTAGAGAAGAAGTTCTTAAGAAATTCTACAAGAGAAATCCTGAGAAGAAGTTTAGTTTTAGAGAGATCTGTCTTTCTAAGGTAGTGAATAGGATTACTGATGATGCTACCCATCTCAAGCTAATAGATTGTGCTTTGAGATATCCAAAAGCTAGCTTTCTATATTTTGTATTCCAATATTCCGAAGATGATACGGTAGAGTATGAAGATGGTACAGGAATCAAAGGAGGGACAGGAGAGAAGAATATAAGTGATCAGATCAAGGAAGAAGAAGAGATAAGCAATGAGTATGATGAACAGAAGGATGCAGAGGAAGAAGATGGAGTAGATTTTGATAACCAAGGATCTATTTCTACCTGTGATGAAGAAGAAGCCAGTCAAACTGGAGTAGAAGGTGATAGTGAAGAGGATGATAGTGAAGAGGGTGAGAATGAAGTAGATAGGGAGAATGAAGAGGGTGAGAGTGAAGGGTGTGAGAGTGAAGTAGATAGGGAGAATGAGAATGAAGTAGATTCTACTGCTAATGACTCTATAGAAGATGATACTTCTATTGCTAATGACTCTATAGAAGATGATACTTCTACTGCTAATGATTCTATAGAAGATGATACTGCTAATATTAAAGATACTACAAATTTAGAATACAAATTCAAAGAACAAGAATTAAATAACAATCAAACTTGTTCAAATGCTGAGGATTATGATAGGAAGGTTTTCGGAGAGAATGTCCAAGAAGAAGCCCTGTGTGAGGGGGAAGGCCAAGAGCAAATAGTGGGGAATGAAGATACTGGGGAATCCTACGGAGAGAATGCTATAGTAAATTTCAACTACAAAGATTCCACTTCCCACAAGCTTACTCTGCTTCTGAGGAGTATTTTTGAATCTAATCGATACAACAAGTACAAAGGAGACTACAAAGCTGGTAAGAAGCTGAATATGAAGAAGATCATTCCGTACATAGCCAGTGAGTACCGGAAGGATAAGATCTGGATGAAGAGGAGGAAGTCTGATAAGAAGGACTACGTAGTGAGACTCTTTGTAGACAACAGCAAGAGCATGTACTCTCAGAGTATGGTAGATACTTTGTTTGTAACATTCTCCAGATTGTCCAATTCCTTCAAAGCCCTGGGCATTCCTGTGGAGATCTACAAGTTTGGGAATGAGCTGGTAGAGTGTACCATTAAGGACATGACCTTCACAGACACTGAGACGAATATAGATTGGATAGATTCCTTTAGAGATGGTATCAACATAGTACTGACAGATGGAGTCTTCCAGAGGACAAGCTTCTACAATGATAATTTCTTAGTAATCCTTATAGATAGATCTGGAGTCAAGAAGATGTCTAAAGTAAGTGTGTGTGAAGGAAACATCTTTGTAGAGAAATATTTAGATCAATTTCAACTTAAATATTGCACAGTAGAAAAGGTAGAAGAATTGGAAGAGACCTTTATATTAGCCCTATCAGAATTGATAAAGAAGTAGTAGTAAAGAAGTAGTAAAGTAAAGTAGTAAATATACTTATAAAAATAAATATCAGTATATAATACTATTATACTATTATACCTATACTAATACTATTATACTACTATACCTATACTAATACTACTATACCTATACTAATACTACTATACCTATACCTATACTATTATACTTTATTAAACTTTATTAAAACATTTTATTCTTATGCTGGTGCATTCTTCAGTTGAGTGTTAAGCCATTGGAATGCATCAAGAATTATTGTTGTTTGCTCTTCTGCATTTATTCCTCCTGATGCTTCTGTTACACTGCACTCCACTACATTGGTAGGTCCTTCATATTTATCTAGCTTAAGCTCTTCGTTTAGTAGCTCTACTGCTTCTCTTCTCTCCTTCTCGTCTGGTATCAAATCGATCTTGTTTACAAGTATGAGCAGTGGCATAGGTGCTGATAGCTCTTTCAGGATAGACCACAGGTCGTAGGATGCCTGTGCATACCTCTTGCTGTCTGCCACATCCACCAAGAAGATGATAGCTTTGCTGGTTCTAATGTAGTTCTGCCAGAATTTCACAAAGGCTTCTTGCCCACCAATGTCCCAAACCAAAAAGTTGAGATCTCCTATCTCCACACTCTCACAGTTGAACCCCAGAGTGGGGACTGTGTGCTGCACCTCCCCAGTCTTGAGGAAGTATAGCAGGGTGGTTTTGCCAGCTGCATCCAGACCAATCATCGTAACAGACTGCTGCTTGCCTGTTGTGAATATCTTCTTAAGCCTCTGCATAAACTTACTATGTATTTTTGCCACTACATTACCCATTTGAGCCCTTGTTTATTTTTAAAATTTATGTAAAATTTTGAGTGAAACGTTTTAGATTTAAAAACATAAACTTGTAAAAATTGTATAAAAATTGTATAAAAATTGTATTAAAATTATATTAAAATTGTATAAAAATTATATTAAACTTGTAAAAATTGTATAAAAATTGTATAAAAATTGTATTAAAATTATATTAAAATTGTATAAAAATTGTATAAAAATTGTATAAAAATTGTTTTTAAAAATTGTATAAAAATTATATAAAAATTGTATAAAAATTATATTAAAATTGTATAAAAATTGTATAAAAATTGTACATTTATGCTTATACATTACATTGATTTTATGCAAATGATTTATACTTTATATAGCTATTTTTATACAATTTTGTAAGTAAAACTTGTTTATTCTATACAACTTATTTATATACACCATCTTGCTTATATACATCTTTATTCTATGCTTCTGAGATATTTGGATCTGTAGTATAAAATTACTATAGTAGGCTGTCCTATTACACAGAAGGAACACCAAAAGAAATAATTTGCTAGGCTTGGAATGTGCTTGTTCACCAATTCAGAAACATAGATGTTGGGAATCTGGAAGATCATCCCCAGAAAGACCCACCCACAGAACTTCTTGGTGGCTACAGAGAGAACAAACTCGTGGAGGACAGCTGATACAAAGAAACAATACGCCCTGGCTACCTGTTTACTAGTCCCATTCTTTATCAGGGGAATATACAAATGTCTTTTGAAGCAGTTGTGGACAGGAATATTCCACAGAGACCAAAACTCCCCCACTGTGGTAGAGTTCCACCATGATTGGTAGAATTGTCTATCTTGGAACAAAGTTATTTCTGCTATGATATCCAGAGCACATACAAATACCATATGGAAGAATATCAAGAATAGGAATGCTGTGCTTATTGCTACATTGATAGTGTTTTCTATCTTTATTAGGTAGTCGTTGTTTTCTATTGCTCTGTAGATGCTCGAGATAGAGTACTGGTCCATAACAAATACAAACAGAAAGACACCACCAATGAGCTGGACAGCCCTGAGAGCTATACGTTTGTACCTCCTGGTTTCATTCATAGGGTACTGGGACTGGTAGCAGAGAGTAGGACAGACCAAGAAATAGAGAAAATGTCTCAGATCCAAAGTGATTTGCAGTTCATTTGAGACCAGAAAGAAAGATAGAAGCTTCACACTCACCACCACACTGCTGATAAGAGCCCATCCCGAGATATAAACATGCTCTATATAAAAATAGCAAACAAAGACAGTAGCCAAGTTTAGAGAAGCAAGAAAGACAATGAAAATAAAAGTGTAGAAGGAGCTGGGTGGGAGAGGCTTCTCTTTCTTTCCCACCTTCCCCACTCTGCTCCTTTCTACAGCAAAGCAAAGGAGAGAAAAAGCTAGTGAGATTAGAAAATTGAGAGTAAAAAAGAGAGAGTCTCTCAGAGTGAGTTCTCTTAGAGGAATCTTCATAATAAGACCATAGTCTTTGTAGTCTTCTATAAGATACCGAAATATACTAAGGAGAGCTACCAAACTAATAAGATTGTAGACCCCATTAGGTTCTCTCGGAATGGTATCTTTTTTTGTTTTTCCATGTACAATGTTGCTGTGGGTATTCATCGATAGTAAGGGTAGGTTGAAAATATTATTTAATATATTAAATAGATTTAATAATATAAAGAATAATATAACGTTTAATATATTATATAGATTTAATAATATAAAGAATAATATCAATATACCTATAATATTCAATATCAATGTAACAAATAATATTCAATATCAATATAACGAATAATATTCATATACCTACATACCTAATAATAATATTTTTAATAATATACCTATAATATTCAATATACCTATAATATTCAATATCAATATAATATCAATATATCTATAATATACCTATATAATATTCAATAGATTTATTAACTTGTATTTTCATTTGATTAATTACTTCTAAAGATAATTTCAAGTACAATAGAATACTATCATATGCTTCTATTAGTAGATGGAGATCCTCCTCATTGAGATGGGGTTTAAGTCTCAAGTAGTAGCATGTAAATACATTTACTAAAGAGCTTTCTAATGAATATACACAGGTGTGAATATTACTGTTTTTTAAACTATCATTTTGTGTGCTCTCTTTCAATTGTGATAGTACAAAATAGAAAGTACTACAATATTCATCTTGCAGAGTGTGCTCTTCCTCTTCTTCAATCTTTAAATTAGAACTATCTGTGAAATCCCAAAGGCTAGAAGACTCTTCATCCTTCTCGCTATCTCCCAATAGTGTTTTTTTAATATACAAAAACAAGATCTTCATAATAATTTTATACTTCAAGCTTTCTCCTGCTTCTATAAATGTCTTTCTCATACAGCTTGTAAAGACCAATAAATGATAGAAAATATTATTTCTCTCAGTTTGGTTCATCTGTAAATATTTAGCAAAGGACACGTAAATTTCTCTTAAATAAACATTCTCATCGTCTGGATTGTAGAAGGAATCAACTAATTGTTCTATTTCAATATCATTAATATTAAATTTACCTGTCATAGTTTGTGGAAGTGGAATGAAATACTCCTTAAACATATTTTTAATATTATCGTTAATATTGTCGTTAATATTATCATTCATATTGTAGTTCATATTATTTTTAATATTATCGTTCATATTATCGTTAATATTGTCGTTAATATTATCATTCATATTATCGTTCATATTATCGTTCATATTATCGTTCATATTGTCGTTCATATTGTCGTTCATATTATCGTTAATATTCTCATTTTTCATATCATTCTCGGTCGAAACGGGTTCATTTCCATTATTTATATCATTCAAGTTAAGATCATTGCCACATCTTTTATCAATTTTTGGTTTTCGAAGCTCTTTTAGAATTTTTCTTATTTCTTTCTTTGTTATACAACACCTATTCTCCTTTTTTTCTTTTTTATTACTCTTTTGGGGATGATCCTCTTGCTCTTTCTTCTTTATTCTACTCAATAGAATTATATTCTGAATGAGAATTAGGCATATTACAATACCACTAATACTGATTATTAAAAATACACAATACGTCATTTTCATATCCTTAAAAATGGTTTAAATTAAAAATACAATTAAGGAGATTAAATTTATTAAATTAAAAGCATCATTTCTACTCAAATTTATAATGTAGAAGTTAAATGTAAGTTTAACTTGTAAGATTTGTTAGAAAGATTTTATAAAAAGATTTCTACTCAAATTTATAATGTAGAAGTTAAATGTAAGTTTTAATTGTAAGATTTCTACTCAAATTTATAATGTAGAAGTTAAATGTAAGTTTTAATTGTAAGATTTGATAGAAAATTGATGTAATTTTGATAAATTAATTTTTGTAAATTTTCAACTGATATAACATTGCACAAAGATGTACTACAGCAGTAAAAAGCGGTGAAATGTCGATTTTGCAAGGCAATTACAGTTAATTGTTGGTATTTTGAAGTTTTTGGTTCTTTTTGTTGGTACTTTGTCGATGATGAATACGTATAAAAAAATAATGATCTTATTTACACATTCAGCTTTTAAAAATCAATAAAGCTCTTGTCTTTAATCTTTATTAAAATAGAACGACAACAGTACCTCTTGTGATGATACTGTTAAACTTCTTCTGAGATATTCATGAACAATTCCCATTTTGCTAAAACTTCTTTCAATATCTCCTGTAGTAAATGGTAGAAATAATAATACTTTTTCTTGTTCTTTGAATGTGATAGTATGTAAGAAAAGAAAAATTTAAGGTCAAGATTTTTTATCCATCATATACAGTCATCCCTCTCAATAACGTATTTAGACAATAAAAGATTTATTTTGAATTTACAGTGTCCTTGAGACGTTGTTCAGTGTCTCTACACTTTTCAATATCGGATTAGTTGATTCTTTGAAATTCAATTAATAGCTTTAAAAAATACCCCTCTATTATGAAAGAAGGTTCAAAGCTTAAGAATAGAGTTAGGCTTACAATCAAAGAAAAAAAGAAAATCATATGTTTTAGGTTAGAAAATTCTTTTATGCCCAAAGAGAAGTTGTGAATGAGTTTAAGATTCCTTGCTATACTCTTAAAAAATCAGATGATTTGATCCAAATTGAATGGAACGTTGGTTGCAAAAAGACTGGAAACAATTTTTCTACAAAAGTGTTTAATCATAAATTATTTAAGTGGTTTGATCCAAAAGAAGAAGGTTCTGTACGATACAGGATATAAATCTTTAAGATATGGCTTCGTTTGCGGATTTGCATAAGGTAGAAAATTTCAAAGAGTCTTATTGGGTTCTACAAAGATTTACTACAATATTGGTAGTAAGTTTATCAAAGGAGAATCTGGATTGGTCAATGATAATATTATACTATCTTTTAAAAACGACTACGAGGCTAAACTAAAATGTTATGACAAAAAAGATGTTTTTAACTGCGATGAGACTGGATTCTTTTTCAAATGTACACCCCAACAGAACATTGTGCCACAGAGATAAGAATCAAATAAGTGGAAAATTCAGTAAGGAACGTATCACAATTTTATTTTGTGTAAGCATGGCTGATTAAAAACTTGATCCACGTTAATAGGAAAGTCTAAATCCCCAAGAGGCTTCAAAGATTCGAATTTTGATAAGCTTGTAATATCATACGGAAATAGTTTAAAAACGTGGATGAATCTAGAAATTTTTAAGAAATGGCTTGATAATCTTAATTTACAAATGAAAGAAGCTAAAAGATTTATCTTGTTGACACTAGACAATGCTCCCGTTCATTCCGTTATATGAGTATAGTAATTTGGAATTATTCTATTTACCTCCTGGTGTAACTTCTAAGATACAGCCACTAGACCAAGGGATCCTTAGATCTTCCAAAGAAAATTATAGAAAAATTTAAATTTAAGGATGAAGCTAGAATAAAAAAACCCAAGAAAATAGTACGCATATTGTAAAACGATTTACTATTTTCTAATTTCTAAAGCTGATACTAGAAGCTTTAGAAAAATGTCTCTGAAGAAACTATTGTTACAGAAAGTCTATAAAAATTCGATGTTAGACACAGAAAACTTTATATCGTTGAAACTCCCGAATGCGACGAAAATTCTTTTGCTTGCTTTGCAAAAATAGATAACGGGGTAGAATGTTTTGAGGAAAACAAAAAGGAATTAAAACAATATACAATAAAACAGGGAAATGTTGAAGAGGGGGATCCCAATACTAGCACATTTTGTTCCCACTTTCAACTCATTTAGAAGCTTTGTCGATTTTAGTAGATTATGAAAACTATTTTTTAGAATATAATCCTGAGAACTTAGACCTTAAATATAAAATTAAGAGATATTGATTGTCAATAAATCCAAAAGAAAGCTTAGCATGTTAGGTTTTTTTAAAAATGCCTTAGAAAAAATTATTATTAATAGGTTATTTTGTGCTATATTTTTAATAACGAATTTTGGGCCAATCGACCCCATTGGCCCATATTTTGGGTATTTATTGAATTCTAAAAAAATTTAACCCCAATTTTTAAAATAATAAAATATAAACAATATTTTAATAAGACATTCAAAGCATCTTACCTTTCGTTTTTTACCAATATATAGCGTTGTATTTTAGTTATAGTTCTTCCTCTGGTCGATGTCTATACACCAAACCATGTTCCTTCAATGGTATTGATGTGGACTTGTGTTTCTGGGTCTTTGAAATGTTTACAGTCTGGTGTGACTGAAAGTAACCTTCTAAATCATTATTTCCTCTCCAGCCATCTGTATAAATAACGCTATTTTCTTTGATTGAACTCTTAAGCATGGCATGTAATGTATCTTTTTTGCGATCTTCTACGATTACTAACTTAACGCATTTTCTTTCACTGCGATCTACCATACCAAGAACCCAGACACCTTCTACATGATGATCTCTGTTATATTTTCTTTTAACAAATTTTGATTCATCGATTTCCACAGTCAACCCATTTCCTCCTAATAACTCCATATTGTTTGTGTAGAGATTAAACGATCTTTTTGTTACTTTATCAAGTAATTTTCTGA
>SBJO01000031.1:2610-22970 GCA_015832245.1 Nosema granulosis
ATTTATAAAGATGTTATTTCTATAAATGTTATTTATAAAGATGTTATTTCTATAAATGTTATCCCTACAAACAAATGATGGAAGATGAAAACAACATAGTTACTCTTGTCTCCTCAGATGGTATACAATATAAAGTATACAAGCACCTAGCTATTCAATCCAAGACATTGAATACATTCCTAAACTCAAATCCTTGCTTTATTGAGCATAGGACTCAGCATGTTATGTTGCCAATCAAAGGTGTCTATTTAAAGAGAATAATTGAATATTTAGAGTATAAATATTTTGCTAAAAACACGAAGTCCTTTGATGAATTTGAGATTGGAGATGATGAGACTGTAGATTTACTCGATGCAGCAGCCTATCTGAGACTATAAATAAATATGCTTACTGTACATTTTATCTAGTCATTGACTATAAATATGCTTAGAATACATTTAGGGCCTAGTTTACATTGACTATAAAAAGAATACCGTTTTAAATATTAATTCTTAATTAACATTAGACTTTTTAATTACAATTCTAAAATAAGGATAGATTTAGAAGAACACATCTCAGGACAATATGGACACTTAAAAGTATCCGAATTCCCAAACTTCAACAGAACATTTGCAGCATTCAAAGATATTACATGGTTACAGCTTAGAAGCACAGGCTTATTGTCCTCCCCACAGAGAACCTTCAAGACAGGACAAACAAATAAAGAATGGTAGTTGCATCCTTTCGGTAGCTTGATTTCCACAGGCAAGATATTATCATCCTCATCAATATTGGTTACCGTTATTCCTTGTAACTGTTTGTAGGCTGAGGATCCTACGAGAAACAAGTCTTTTAAGAAGTCATACTCATTAGTAAGCTTAAGCTTGGAGTATTCTCTTACGAATAGATTTTCTAGAACCATTTTGATATAGCTAATTGATTCTTCAATATTATCTTTGAAAATTAAATGTTTCAGGTATTTTTTAGAAACATTGGCCATGTTTTTACTGTACAGAGATACTTCATTGAACAATATGGCTAGGGAATCTTTCTGATTGGAGCAGGTTAAGAATTTATAGATAGCTATGTAGTACTTCAAGATATAACTTTCCCCACTATTTTGATCAATAAAAGCCTGGAGAGATAGAAAATTATTGTTCTTGATGTCTTTCAAGATGGTTCTATACAGCTTGTGGTCATAAACCAATCTATTTAGATAGTCTGAAGAGTATTCCTTTTGGAATTGCTCTACTACGTCGAGACAATCATTCTCTACAAGATGGTGTACTAAAAGATATAAAAGAGACTGATCAGTAGAATCAAAAGACCTGTCCACAAGTAGAACACTACTATCTTCTTCCAGAGTATCCAAAGATCTCCACAGGTCCAATATTTTAGATTTACACACTTCTACATCTCTTTCTTCTTTAATAAGCTCAATAAGCTCAATTGAACTATTTTTTACAAAATCAAAATCTACAAACATATAAGGGAAGATAAATAAATATTGTATAAGAAAAATATTGTACAAGAAAAATATTTTATAGAAAAATATTTTATAGAAAAATATTGTACAAGAAAAATTGTATAAGAAAATATTTTATAGAAAAATATTGTACAAGAAAAATATTGTATAAGAAAAGTATTGTACAAGAAATATATTGTAACCTACTATTCAATACAATCTTAATTACAATCTTCTACTCCCCTTTTTCTACAATTTTTTAAATAAACAAAAGGGGTTAAAAAAAGACCCCTTAAATGGAAGACCCCCAACAGACAGAAAATGTTGAGTCTACAGTAAGCAACAGGTCGGGGATCATCCCCACTCTGCAGAATGTTGTAGCAACAGTCAATTTAAACTGCAAGCTTGATCTCAAAAATATTGCACTTAGGGCTCGTAATGCTGAGTACAACCCCAAGAGATTTGCAGCAGTGATAATGAGGATCAGAGAGCCAAAGACCACAGCCCTTATCTTTGCATCTGGGAAGATAGTAATCACAGGAGCCAAGAGTGAGAAGCAGTCGAAGATGGCAGCACAGAGGTATGCTAAGATTATAAACAAGCTGGGATTCAATGCAAACTTCGGGGATTTCAAGATCCAGAACATTGTGTCTTCCTGTGATACCAAGTTCAGTATCAGGCTAGAAGGTCTTGCGTATGCTCACAGCAACTACTGCAGTTACGAACCAGAGCTATTCCCAGGATTGATCTACAGGATGGTAAAGCCTAAGATAGTACTCCTGATCTTTGTATCTGGGAAGATAGTTTTGACTGGGGCCAAAGTAAGGGATGATATCTACCAAGCTTTTGAAAATATTTATCCGGTGCTTACTCAATATAGAAAAACCTAAATTTATATACTTTTAAAAATCCATTAGCATAAAGTTATAGCATTAAAAACCATTTGCATAAGCAAATTAGCATAAAAGTTCTACTTGCATTAAAGTTCTTCTTGCATAAAGTTATAGCATTAAAAACCATTTGCATAAACAAATTAGCATAAAGTTCTACTTGCATAAACAAATTAGCATAAAGTTCTACTTGCATAAACAAATTAGCATAAAGTTCTACTTTCATAAACAAATTAGCATAAAGTTCTACTTTCATTAAATTTCTATTTCTACGTCTACTTCTTCAAAATTAAATGGCAAATTGAAATAAAAAAAGTAGGCTACTACATTGTAAAAAACTTCTGGTCTCTCCTCTTTCAAATTCTCAGTCTCAATCACAATTCTCTTGAGACTCTCCAAGGGATACAAATCATAGCATTTAGAATCTTTCACTATCTTTGTAGTTCTCTCACAGCAGTCTTCTTTCAATGCACCACAGAAACAATCTGTAGAGATTCTCAATCCTTTGTAATCTTCTTCGTGGATCCTCAGAACTGGCTGTTTCTCATAGATTCTAATCTCAGAAATACCTCTGGGTCTTCTCAATCTTCTGTATAGCTTAGCTATCCCACTGTAGTCCTCTGAGACAGACAGTCTTCTAAATAAAGATGGAGCAAGTTCATCAAGTCGCCCTTCTTGGACAGCATAGTCTAAAATCCTATGTGTAGCTTCTGGATTGGCTAAGTCGTAGATCTCCGTATAAATCTTTAGAACTTCAATTTGGTTGATTCTTCTGATATCCTGAAAGGGGACTAGATCCATTCTCCCAGAAGATACGTCATATACAAAATCTACTGGCTCTGGGTTCTCTTCGTTGATGTATCTTGCAAACATCCTGGTGCTAGTAAATTTTCTAATAAATTCGTAGGAGTACTCGAAAGTATCCCCAAAGTCTCTGAAGTATCTATAAGAATACAATAAAACATTCTGAAGATTATCTATATGATTCTCAATAATATAATTCTTTTTAGTATCTAAGTAGCTAGCTAGACGTACTGTGAAATCTTTTATAGAGTGATTAATAAGCTCTATAGATTGATTAATAGATTCTTTATCAATATCTATGTATAAGATTCCTGATATATTTTCTTTAGATCTATCTTCTATATCTTTAGGTCTCCCTATAATAAAAGGGAGAGGAGACTCTATGAAATCATCAGCTGGGTTGTTGGAGACAACTAGAGAATGAGACCATTTGAAAGGCTTTATATATCTAATTAGATACATAATCTTAAGAAATACATCCTTCTCAGCTTCGAAGACCATCCTCTCCTCACTTAGTATACAGCTTATAGCTCTATCTATAAAGTCCTGAGAGAATCTAAAATTGGTATTCACCTGTGTAGACATGTACAGCTCTTCTCCTCCTTCTGCAAGGAGAAAGCAATTTGTTTCGTAGAATGGTGTCTTTGTGATTTTCTTAATTATTGGAAATAAACCAATAGGGTTGATAAAGGTAGATAGAAGAACCACAGTGGAATAGTGGTATCCTTCAAGATAGTAGGAGTATACATAGCCATAAGTCTTTTCTACATGGGATATACAGAAGTAGGATAGATTCGGGTGGGTAGTGCAGTGTTTATAAAGATTATCAGAAATAAAATTTCTAAGGGTGCTATTCTTTAGATTTTCTTCAATAATTTCACAATTATCTTTACAATTATCTTTACAATTATCTTCACAATTATCTTCACAATTATCTTTACAATTATCTTCACAATTATCTTCACAATTATCTTTACAATTATCTTTACAATTATCTTTACAATTATCTTCACATTTATCTTTACATTTATCTTCACAATTATCTTCACAATTATCTTCACAATTATCTTTACAATTATCTTTACAATTAATTATAAATTTTGTTTCGTTTTTTGAGAAATATATTCTGTAAGTTGGTCTATCACAATCTATCTTTTTGATAGAATATCCTTTCCCACCAATCACCAGCTTTTTATCTTCACTTGGGGACAATAAAAATTTCTTTTTAGTATCCCCTACTTTATACTTTATAATACCTTTGTACTGTTTATCTCCAGATACACACTGGAATACCTCAATATTCCCTTTTTCATCTGTAATTAAATATTCATCTTCTAGAATCATATTCTCTAAATTATCTATGTACATTTCAGAAATCATTGATAGCTTAGGTCTTGAACATTTCTTTCTTGAGTACACAAAGCCTTGTAGAAAATTCATTTGTAAGGGGGGGGGGGTAGAAAAACATATATTGTAAAAAAATATATTTAAAAAAAAAACATATATTGTAAAACATATATTGTAAAAAATATATTGTAAAAATTTTTAATTAAAAATTTCACCCCTAATAGATGATAGCCCTGTAGAAAATTACTTTACAAAGGGGGGTAGAAAAAAATTATATACATAAAAAAATAAAGAAAAAATAATATTTAAATTTATAAAAATTTATTATCTTTTTAATACCCCCTTTGTAAATGTTGGATGAAGAAAAAAATATCATTTTAAATCTCATTGAGACTATTGAGAAATTAGAAACAGAGCTAGTAAACTACGAAAATGTAAATGATTGGAGTAAGACAAAGGTAGATTTTATGAAGAAATATGGTCATATTTAATTTAATGGACACTTTTTAAATAAATATTTAAGCTTTAATATTTAGATAAGGGAATTTCTATTTTGTTCAGTAATGAAGTACTGAGAATAAAGAGCATACAATGGCACTGTTAGCCCATGAATAAGTACACTGAAAAATACAACCACAGAGGCATAGTTGATGGTCAGACTACCCACAGTCTTATCTACCAGAAGAGCATAGTAGATGGCCCCCACTCCTATAGGCCCGAACCAACCTACAAACAAGCCTTCTTTTTTGGTTCTAAGTTCAGGAACGTGCCTGTACATCAAAAAACATATCAGAGGTCTCCGGAATATAAGAATCAGCAGAGATGAAATAATAGTGAGCAGTGTAAATTGTCCAAAATCAATTCTAGAGCCAAAGAATACAAAGAAAGATGTACTAAGAAGATTGTCCATGAGATCCTGAGAAGAAGAGTTTCTATTCTCTACATTGAGCCATTCGTCAGAAGAGAATACAGAGCCACAGAAGAAAATACAAATCAATTCAGAGCCTCCGATATACTCCATAAGCCCAAGAGATAGTAGTACAAGGAGGAAGGTGTGGGACATAAAAGATTCCATTCCTATAAGCTTCCTAGAGTAGCAATACTTAAAGCAGGCTTTGGTGACTGTGCCAATACAAAGCCCAAATATGGCGGATACAAAAACTTTGATAGCAAGATTGTCAATTAGAAAAATTTTAACACCTTCTTTTATACCATAAGTGTTGATATCTACACCAATAAACAGGAGAATTATACCCAGGCCATCATTTACACCACTTTCCGCACTGAGTAGGATTCTAATACGTCTAGGGACAGTCCTAGAAGCAAATTTGCCTTTTACGATACTAGAGCTTAAGATCGGGTCAGTTGGGGTCAGGCAGGCTGCGAGAGACCAAGAGAGTGCGATATCGTATCTACCTATGAGATAGACAATCCCAGTGGTTACTAGACATTTTATGATGCCTATACAGACCACAAGAACAAATAGAGACTGCCATTTTTCTAGTATGTAGTATCTCGGCAGACTCAAAGCTACACTCATTGTTTGGATGCAAAGAATAACTCTAGAGATGTTGTACATGAAGATTTTAGATATCAAATTGCTAGTCTTCAGAACGTTCAACACGTAGGGGCCTATGAGAATCCCAAACACCATAGATATGAGAGATTCTGGTAGGTACAAAATATCTTTTATGAATTTCGAGACTAAACTGTAGAACAATACGAAAGTAGAAAGAACTAGAATTATTGTGTAGATATCATTCATCTCTAAACAGATTTCAAATAGAATTTAAATAGAATATATTTTCATAGATATGAAATATTGTTTTAGATAAAACTGTTTTAAAAAGATCAAAAAATGGAAAATAATGAAGTAGCATAAGAACAATAGAATAGAATATATTCCTAAACACCTCTGAAAAATAAAACAATCCAATCAATATTTCACCTTTGATTTGAAATTTAAAACAACAAATCAATTTGTTTTGTAATTAATTGAAATTTATTTAAAATGATAAGATAGATTAAAAACTCTAATTTATTTATCAAATATTAAATTTTTATGTTTTAATTTTATATTGAGTAATTTTTATGTACTAATTTTTTATATTGAGTAATTTTTTATGTTTTAAATTTTTATATACTAATTTTTATATACTAATTTTTTATGTACTAATTTTTATGTTTTAAATTTTATATTTCTTCATTCCTCTTGTGTAGGTATCTATGGTGGACTCTCTCGTCATTAAAGAAGTCTAAATCTCTATCTTGGATCTTGTAGATATCCTCTCCAATAGGAGCTACTCTTGATACACCCACAGAGTCTACGATTGATAGTTCGAAATGAGGGTTTATGAGAATGGCTCTAAGTTGGGCTATACTTTTATTAAGTTTCTCCGAGTCCTGAATAGTACTAAAACCATCTCCCTCCCCACTCAACTGTTTGATAGCTTGGTGGATGATGGCTTCTACTGTGTATACATTAGATTCAGAACTTTCAAAGGTATACTCGAGATCTTCGTACTTGATAGAAAGACCAGTATTCTTATTGAGATTGATTTGCCTCTTCAAATCTTCAGTACTGCAGAATTTGCAATCTATCAGAAGGGCATTCTCAGTGGTCTCTTTGGAGTTGAACATGCTAGTCTCTTTGATATTGCAAGTGGTACATTCAAAAACAGTCAAAACTACATCTTGATCCAGTTTTAGGTATCTTAGAGAAGCATTCAATCCACAAGATAGACATTTTGAATCTGTTTCTAATAAATTATCTTGGAGTTCGTCGTTGTAGGACATTGGGGGGGGGGTAAGTAAGATTTTTAAAGGGAAGTAAATTAAGTAGGTATGATTTTTAAAGGGATAGAGGGTGTCAATAAATTAATATTTTTTATAGGAATATGAATATTATTTTTTTACACTAACTTCTATTTACCCCCCCCCCAATTCTACTACACTTAAATATACATTTCAACCCCCAAAAATTAAATCTTAGAAATATGAAATACATGTACAACAATAAGAAGAATGATCAAAATGTTATATACACACTGAATACACTTATCTACGACTATCTAATTAAGATGAAGTATGAGAAAGCTAGCAAGGCCTTTGCTTTAGAAGCCCAGATTGAAGATGTTAAGCTTACAGAAGGACCACCCCTGCTGTCTCAGTGGTACATAGCCTTCCACGAGATATCTAGTGTGAGAAGTGGAGTAAGCTCCAACCCAGGAGACCTCAGTAGGATCGAAGGCATAATGCTTAAGCTCGAGAATGAGAAGAAGAGATACCAACAGATGGGAGGCCCCCAACAGCAGCAGATGGGATACTTCCCAGAATACAAAGCTCATCCCATGTACTATGGGAATCCCTACCACGACCAAAGGAAGGTTATTGATATGTATGGACCCCCAATGGACTACCCCCGACAAACCACAAGACACCCCCCACCATGCTATGAAAATGCTAGTGGGAATATTGGTAGTAACATCTACGAAGGACCTAGAACAAATACACACAACAGTATGATCTCCCCTGGGTCTATACCGAATGTTCAACCCCATCACCACAGTAGTACACATCATACTCATCATAGTAGTACTCATCACAGTAGTACTCCTGGTACGCATCATAGTAGTACTCCTGTTCATCCCCCAGAGAGACTCTTTGGGCTTAGAGAAGTCTCTTCTTTTCGAATTACTGATGCTACTGTCTTAACTTCTACTATCTCTAGAGAGCACAATATTATGTTTAATGTTGTAGATACAAAGAAAGTCTGTGCCTTTAATTGCTCTACTATGAAGCCTGAGAGTGAGCTGGATACCAATGGCAAGCAGCTTACTGATATTAGAGTTCGGGACTTTGCTGACTATGTCTTCATTGTAGGTTCCTTCGCTGGTAAAGAACTGATGATACTTCGGTATCTCATCAAAGAGGCTAAGTTCGATATCTTGGGCTATCTTCGGGGTCATTCTTCCAAGATCATCTCTTTTGATATATCAGACTATATATACTCCCTCGACGAGTCCTTCATCCTCCGCAAATGGTCTTTCAAAGGCTCCTGCGAGAGGGAGGAGATCCTTAGTGGCTCTATCAGCTCTATCTTCTCCTATTCTGACTCTACCATCATCCTTACTGATAGCCTCAGAGTCTACCTCTACGACTTCGAAATGAACATGGAGATGCAGGAGCTCTACAAAGGAGAAGTAGTCGACACAAAGAGAGGAGACGACTTCTTCATTTTCATCTTTAGAGACAAAGCATGCATCGTAGACAGAAACCTATCGAAGACCAAATTCCTATCAGTCCCCCATTCGGGAATCACCACAGGCTGCTACCTGGAAAATGATATTTTCTTAGGCTCTCAGCAAACACTGTGGTACGAATCCCTAGGAAGACTTAACAAAGTAAACATCTACGAAAGTGGAGACATAGTGTCCATCGAAAGCATAAGCAAGTTCAAAGCAGGACACATGGTGAGCATCAACAGTAATGGAGAATTCAAGCTGATGTGTAAAACTTATAATGAATAAAGAATTAAATATGTAGAAAAGAAATATTAAAGCTTAAGGTTTTTTAAAGATATATAAAAATTTTCAATATTAAACCTTATTTTATAATATTAAACCTTATTTTATAATTTCTAAGATCTATAAAAATTTCTAAGATCTATAAAAATTTTAACGATCTATAAAAATTTTTAACATTAAAACTTTTTGTTCTATTATAAATTTTTAAAGATCTATAATTTTTCAATATTAATTTATTTTGTAACTACAACTGTGAAACTTCCACCTACGCTGAAATCTACAATCTCTGAGAATTCAAAAGGTATCTTTTTAGGCTCTGCTACTATTTGTTCAGGGAACCCATGCGATCCAGAATAAGAAACCCCAAAGCTATAAAGCTCATTCCCTACTTGACACACACTGAAATTCTCATAAGACCTCACTTTTACCACATCTTTGATATTAATTCTTGTGGGGGTGGTGAAGTTCTCTCTACTAGGAATTCCCAACTGTCCTTCCTCATTCCTTCCACAGCCATACAAGTCTCCTTCTCTGGTCAGAAACAGTGTGTGGTGCTCTCCACCAGCCACGTCTTGTACATTTTGTATATCTACCTTGCACTTAAGCCTTGTAGACTCTGTAGAGCCATTCCCCAACTGTCCATATATGTTGGATCCCCACGTATACACCTCATCATCTGTATTGATTCCTATTGCGTGGTTCAACCCTGCTCGAACTGCTCTAAATTTATGATTGTGTTTTTTGACTCGTCCTGAAAAAACTTGGTCTGGGAACAGAGAGCTGTCTTTGTGTCTCTCACTGGTTCTTCGCCCCAGCTCATTGAAATCGTTGCTTCCAAACGTCCATATTGATTTATTCCTAGAAAGCAGACACACAAAATTGGCCCCTGAATTTATTTCCTCAAATTTGAATCCTGAGACACCCGCTGATACTTTCTTTGGCACACTCTGCAGGCGTGTTCCTTTGTTGTAGCCGTAAACACCATTGAAATTTCTAAATGTTCCCCATGTCCACACATTGTTGTTTTCTGTGATACAGGCTGAGATCGAAGCCCCACAGGTAATATCAACTGGTTTTTCATTCAGAACTACCTCCATAGGAACAGTCTCATCCCCGCCTCTGCCCAAGGCATTCTCATCATTGCATCCCCAGGACCATAGTTTGCTATCTGTGGTAATACACAGTGTGTGGAGAGTCCCACAGGATATCTTCTTGATTTCTTTATCATTGAAGAAGGGTAGGATTGTCGGTATGTGTGTATCTTCAAAATCTTCTCCCATTCCAAGTTGGGACATAGCATTCGATCCAAAAACATAAACTGCCATAATATTGGGGCAGTTGAAAAATTTTACAAAAATTGAAAAAGGGGGTGTCGAGGAGAAAAAAACACTTAAAAATTTCAATTTAAAAAATAAAATTTATTATAACAGTGATAAATATGTAAATGTAGTATAAATTTAGTGTTGTGATTAAAATCTCTTAAAACACACCATTCTTGTAACAAAATTATTTTACCTCCTTAATTTAAAATTTATTAATTTGTTGTGGAAGCTTCCATCATTTTATAAATTATTTTACCTCCTTAATTTAAAATTTATTAATTTGTTGTGGAAGCTTCCATCATTTTATAAATTATTTTACCTCCTTAATTTAAAATTTATTAATTTGTTGTGGAAGCTTCCATCATTTTATAAATTATTTTACCTTCCTAATTTAAAATTTAATTTAGATAAGAAACTCTAAATAAATATTTTCTAAGAACCTTTTTTGAAAGTTTGTTTAATGTCAAAACACGCCTGTCAAACTAATTGATAGGACTGATGATATCATAAATTAACAAACATTTCTAAAAATAAAGATACATTTAATTTAGTATTTACAATTTCATGATACGTTGTAAGCCTCTATCATGCTGTCAGACCTCTTAGACTGGTTCTTTCTTTTGGATCTCTCTTCTATGTTAAATTCCTTAGTGAGCTCTTGGCGGACTTTGTTGTCCATTTTGCCGTTAAGGTGGCTTAAAACGTCATTCAGCTTTTTATTCTCCAGGGAGTCCAGCAAAACCTTGAGAAACTTGGTCTTTTCATCTACACTAAAGTGTTTTGTTGTGGAAAGAATGAATTCGCTGATAAATAAAGGATTCCATGTGTATATTAGCCCACTGGCTATTCTTATTCTGTTGTAGTACTTCTCTTTCTCACAGTCCGCCTCCCGAAAGCTCAGAGCCTTGATATCCTCGATGAGCATCTTCTTTGTGAATATAATGATAGATTTCAACGTCCAATCTTTCACAATCCATTTTATCACCACGATAACGTTTGATACACTGTAGCTATCTATATATTTCTTCATGTTGTAGGCCACTATACGTGAATTGTCTTCATTTCGTATCCACTCTCCAAAATTGGCATCATACGTATCGTCCATATACATGATAGATTTTTCAATTTGATCTAAAGTCAACATGCCCTAGTGTTCTATTTTTTTTTTATTTAATTAAAGGAGTTCTCCTGTAATTAAAGGATGAAAGATCCATTTATTATATTAAAATAAGTGAAAAATAAAAACAAAGAGAAAACAGAAGCTGTGTTTACAGAAGCTGGGATATAAGAAAAATTTTTCAATTTACCAAATAGGAGGTAAAGGAGTGTTTAGACTACCAAATCAAAACACATCATCATTAATTTCATAAAAAATCAAAACAAATAAACAAAGAAGGGCTTATCAAACAATAAAAGTAAACAAACACAAAATAAACAAAAATCTATCACAGGCAACCCTTAAAGGTGGCATCTATATATATAAGGAAATTATAGCATGGTATTTATTAGATTAATTTTTCTGATTTTTAAACTTTACAGGTTTAATTTAAATTAGATAAATTAATATTAAATTTTGCAATATAAAAAATTGTTTACGAAAAGATGGCATCTTTGTTTGATCAATGATCTTAAATGAAAGTATCACAATTAAAATATTCAGAGAGAAATAATTGGTATAAATTTGATTTTAGCTTGGAATATTTAAAATTAATATATAGTTAGGTTTGAATTAAATGTATTTGGTAAATTAAATAGGGATTTAGAATATAATATATAATATGGTTAGAATATAATATAAAATATGGTTAGAATATAATATATAATATGGTTAGAATATAAATATAATATGGTTAGAATATAATATAAATGGTTAGAATATAATATATAATATGGTTAGAATATAATATAATATGGTTAGAATATAATATTTACATGGTTAGAATATAATTTATTATTAACTTATCGTACCATTTTCTATTTCAGTCTTCATTGGAGTAGATTTTAGTACAGCTTTTAATCCTTCAAATTCTATAAATCCACCAACAATCTTTAAGCCTTTGAATATATTAGAAAAGAAATTCTTTTTTAAATCCATCTTGGCAACTTCAAAATCACTCACAATACTTGGTTTTTCTAATTCAAGTAGTGTACCACTTGGAATATCATCACCTACTTTTATAACACAAACCTTTTCCCCTTCTTTCCCACAAAGTATCATTCCACAAGATTCTATTCCCATTACTTTACCTGGCTTTATGTTTGTGAGAAACAAAAACTTTTTCCCTACGAAATCTTCCTTTGAAATGTAAGGTCTTACTCCACTTACGATCTGAATTGATTTATCTCCAAACTCCACAGTTTCTAAAAACAATTTATCACTCCCCTCCACCTCTTTGGCTTCAGTAACAAGCCCAACTTGGATCTTTAATATATAAAAATAGAGATATTGGAGATTGTACACTTTTGTTAATTCTTCTACGTATTTTGAGTATTTCAGATTGTTGCTTAGATTTTTAAAATGGTTGTAGTACGAAATTAAAGATAAAAATTGTTTTTCACAAGGTTGTTGATCGAGACCCTTTCGGATTTTCTTCAAATCTTTGAGTGTTTTGGAAGGTTGATATTTTTTTAGGAGGAGTGTTGCAACATCATCAAAATCATCAGTGTCTTTATCACTGATATAAATACCATCCTCACAGGATATAATCTCCATCTCTGGATCTAAAAACTGAACTGCAAATTTGATATCTTCGTACTCTTTAGAAATGTGTAGCTTTTCCATTGTAGGGTTAAAAACGAATTGAAAAAATAAGATCAAAAATAATAGAAATTGTGCACAAAAGAGAATTTTAAACATAGCCTACCATCAAGCTACTATGACATTAAAAACTCATAAATTAATTAAATAGAAAAGTAGCCTTTGAGACATTTTATCGGTAAACACGTTTTCTAAGTGTTTTACAGAAATAGTACTTAATTTAATAAATTTTGAGGAGTATAAAGCCATAACAAGAAAATTATATGCTTTGTGGTATATTGAGCCCGAAAAAACTATAAATGGTAAAACTGCCATCAATGGTGCATTTTAAATGCTTTATTTTTCATAAAAAACGAAAACCCCCCAAAAAAGAAGTTGGACTGTATATATCTATTTAAAAATTCTTTAAAAAATATGTCTAAACTATTTTTTTTTCTTATTTGCGTATAATAATGGCATTTTTTGGGGATCTTTTGATATTCGATTTTTAGACACTCTTTATCTACCATAATATAAATATATTTATTGTGTTACTTCTTTGTATTCAATTTATCTTACTAGCCTCAGTGTCTAGGCCTTCATGGACTTCCAGAGATAAGGACACCCCACCTACGTTGAGGTCTTCAGGGTCCTTTGTAGTGCCCTGGTATTTCGGCTGTGAGTCTTCTGTTTCGCACTCCTGCTCTCTCCTACTGATATCTACCAGTTTCTCCACTGATCTCTCCACTTCTTCCTCACCGGCTTCGTCCTGATCGAGTCCTCGTCTTCGCTCCAGAGAGACACTCTTTATCTACCATATAACATCTATTTATCTGTAATATGTTCAGAAAAATGTTCATATTTTTTAAGTGAAAATATAAGCTTCCAATGGCGCCATGCCATGCTGTATCAAGAATGTATTAAAAATCTTTATCTGAAGCCTATATTTACCAACAGTTTTATCTTACTGGGTCTTCTTTTCTTGTATGTGTCATCAGTGGTGTATGTTTAATATGAATGCTCCTCAAAAATTCATTTTCGTCAAGGGAGCTACCGTAAATTGTTGACAAATCTCCTTTTTTTATTAAAAATACATTTTCAAAATAATTTCTAATTGTCTTTGCAGTTATTCCATTCCATGATCTTTCTGTTAATAGTATATAGCATCGTAAATCGTTTACAAGCTTTCTCTAATTTTATACATGTTTGTGGCTCTAAAGTGAAGTCAATTCTTTCTATAAAATCTTTTTTAAATTGTCTTCAAACACCTTGATCTAATGGCAGCATTTTCTACGTTGTATTTCGTGGGGAAAATATAACTTTAAAAATAGAAAATTGTGTATCTTTCTGAGAATCGGTTTCTACGGTGGAAGTATAATTTTTTACCTGATCCATTCATTGTAAATTGATTTTTACACGCCCATCTAAAAAATATTTCCGGTCATTCATCCCGAAGATTTTTGGAGGTGAAAAATATTTTGCAGATAGTTTACCAACATCAACCCTTTTATAACATCTTCGCTTTACAGATTATTAAAATTTTGAACTTCTATTCAGTTATACTTGCTATAAACAAAACGATTATCCTTTTTTAGAGATTTTTTCATCTGCACACTATTCATCTGATAAAATATAAATCCTGTTTTGAGCTTGCTTATACACGAGCACAGTTTCATCACAATTGAAAATGTTGGCATCGTCACATTATGACGATTTGGTTTTATACTTTTTTCTAAAATTCACTAGTATTTAAGTGACCACAAACTCAGCTTCTAAATTTATCTTTTTGGAAGTGATACATTCTCTCTTTAAAAAACTTCCAAACCAACAATTAGATGCTTTAAAATCTGAAATATTTTGTTATGTTTAAGGCGTTATTTTTTGCACAAATGTTTCGATTTAAACCAGCAATATTATATTGGATTAAAATCTTGTGTTATATTGTATTGGATTAAAATCTTGTGCAATATTGTATTGGATTAAAATCTTGTGCAATATTGTGTTGGTAAAATCTTGTGCAATATTGTATTGGATTAAAATCTTGTGTTATTTTTAAACGGTAATTTTTTTTATTATTAACTGATGTTTCTGAATTTAACAGTTTATTAACCAAATATAAAGATATGTTGTATTTTTTCCCAATCTTATCTGGGTTTATCTTTTTCATTGTTCAACAAAAGTGATAAAACGTTTTTTTTTATTATCATTTCGGACTTTTCGTTTTTGTTTATAATATAGGGTATAAAAAATTATATACATTCCAATGGGGGCAATTTTTAAAAAAAGTCTATGTTCACAGTCCACGAGTGAAGCTTATTATGATACACGTTTAAACTATTTGTTGTATTTAATAAAATATTTGTACATAATTTCACAACACTATTACTAATTCTCTTCAATAAGTATATATTTCTCCTTTTCATACTGCACAGAGATGGCTGTAACTTGTGATAAAAGAGATAAATTATTATCATAATTTATTATTTATACTGCTTTTTTTTCTTTTTTTACAAGCAGTTGCTACAATTTCTTGTACATTAATGAAATCTGTTTCTTTATCACAAAGCTTTACTTTGAAAAAAGCTATTGCAGGATCTTTTATGTCATCATAAGTTATAACAATATTCTTATTTAGCCTAGTATGCTCCTGTTCCACTGCCAATTCTTTTTTATTCTTATCGTAACACAGTAATTTTCCGTCCTCAAGATCAATATCTAAAACTAAAACTAACGATTTATAAATGAAAAATTTTCCATCATCGATTTCTTCAGGTGAAAAATGTTTTAGGAAAAAAATTCCTTTAGCGTATGTTATATGCAAATATCTGTGAAATGGTTTGAAGTACTTATGATAGTTCAAATCCCGTACAGTTTTCATTTCCTGTTTTGATTCCATCCACTCAATAAACTTATCTAGTTCAGATTTAAAATCAAGACTGCTTTTATTTTGTGTACAAATTTTATTTATCCTTTCTAGCATCTCATTAAAATCATTTTCTCTTAAAGATTCTACATATTTATTCTCTTTTTTAAATTTTTATAATCTGGATTTGGTACGCTTAAACCCTGCAAACCAATTTTTGTATCACTATTGTCGTAGACGCGCCGTCAAAAATATCAACAATTAAGTGTGTCAAATATGTTCTGGTGTTGATCCCTCCATCAGTTAATTTATTAGTCTTAAAGACATATTTAGCATCAGAAACTTGACCCCATGCTAGCCACATCTAATAAACACTCTTTATTACAAACAGTCAACATTTATTTTTGTGTTGTTATAAACACTATTCATAGTGAAAATTTAATCTAATATCGATTTCTTGTAATCTATCTCTAAATCTCTTTGTAAACATGAACTGTTTAACCTTTGATTATAAATAATTTGATCTTTAACACTAAGATCAACAATTTCTTCGGTTAGATCTTTTTTAAAATTGTAATATTGAGAAATAAAGTCAAATTGTCGTCAGCATTATCAAGTTCTCTTGTTTTTGTTGAAATAAAAAATCTTTTATAGCTGCTCTTATCAACAAGTCCAAAAAATACGTTGAATCTTTTCAACAGTGGTTTTTATTTCTATAAGATTGAATTTATAATTAGAATGTACAATACCAGATTTGAAAGAATAAGATTAAAATTTGATACATCCAATGCCTTGTATTTCTTGGTAACATTCTCTTTATAAAATCCCATAGAACATTGATTGGTTATTGTAAAGAAGAAAATTGCTCTTATTAAAGTAAAAAATATTACGGAGTCGAAGGCTGCTATCAACAGAGAATGGAATAACATTGATGTTTCTGTGTGTAAAAATTAGTATATAGCATGAAAAAGAGATGGAAGAAGTTTTAATTGCTAAAGGGTAGCAGACGTCTTACTAATAAAAAAAATTACTTTTTGTACACCTATATTTAAATTTTATAAAAGTAACGCATATATACACCATAAAGAACATGTCTTACCAGGCAGATTTTTTCTATTTTTATATCAGTGATTTAATCTTTTGATATATTTTACTGTTAATTATTTTCAAAAACACAATATTCCTTTTTTTGGCCACTGGTGTATATTAGGAATATTAATAATTCAATATAAGAATTGATCTTTAATAAGTATAAATACTTAACGAACAATGTGTATGCAGGACAAGCACTCAGAAAAAGAACATTATCAATTGTTTCTTTTTAAATTCTGTAATTATATTAACAATGCTAATTAAGTAACAGAGAAGTCAAAACATCATATTAAACAATAAAAAACAATAAATTTTATATTTATAACAAAACTGTTGTCACTTTTTGGCTATTAAAAACATTGTTAAGACCATCTAAAAAAGAATTCAAAAGGAATTTGAACATTTAGATCTTACGCTTATGAGCTTCGCAATGAAAATGAATGAAGAAATAAGAATCATTTACAATTTTATAAGCCTAGCACTTTTTTATCGCTAGAATCAATATGATATTAGCACAATAGCAGATATTGTCGTGATAGAAAAAAGAAAGAGACATGCTGTAAAATTAGTAATACATCTAGTGACAATTTCATCAACTTAAACGTTAAACGTTTTGATAGCTGAAAAGCTCTTCCAAATAAAATGTTTCAAACCATCTTTGTTTTTCTAACAAATGATGCTTTGATAACAAAATATAATGAAATGTAAAGATTTCTAGAGATATCTGACTTGATAAAGAGCTAAATATAGTATCACGTGTCGGAAAAGACTCCAAACCATGTCATTGGTTTTCAGAAGAAAATGTTTCTTAAGAGTTTGTAAGTAAGAAAAGAATTGCGTTTTTCATGACTAACCCGTCATATACACATTTCTTAGCTACCTTAAATCATAAGCATATCCTATATTAGCTTTGTAAACCAAAAGTTGGGTTATCGGGCTCATTGGGTACGCTTTTAGGTAAATTTTTTTTTTGAAAAAATGAAATAGAAGGAAATTTTTAATAAAGTTTTTATACAGTTAGACCTTTCGTTTTTTATAAATATATAACGATGCATCTTCGTTTTTACTCTTCATCTGGCAGGGGTTTGGATTTTTACTCCTACCTTATCCTTCTATTTTATTAGTGTGAAATTGTGTTTCAGTATATTTAAAGTGTTTACAGTCTGATGTGACTTAAAAGAACTTTCTATATCATTATAACCTCGATATTAATTAATCAGTATAATTAAGTCTATCCTCTTTGATAGAATTTTTAAGAATAGAATTTAGCGTCTCCTTTTTTCTATCTTCAACAAATACAAGTTTGACTCGATCGTGGTTACCAACACCCATACACCTTCTACATGATGACCCCTATTATACATTCTTTTACCGAACTTTGATTCGTCAAATTTTACTGTCATCCATTACCTCCTAATATTCCATGTTACTCACATAGGAATTGGTGACCTAAGTGTCATCTTGTCTAATAAATTCCTTATGGGTTTCCCACACGACATACAAAAGATATGATGTCAATAGATGCCTTTTGCATGCCCAACTCTATCATTCTAATATTTTTTTGTGTCATAACTTGGAGTTGTATAAGATACTACCTAATCACAAAGTAGGTATCTTTTAAAACCTTTCCAAATATATTTAATCTCATCTTCTCTCATTTCTGTTAATTTCACTTTACTACCACCGTAATAACACTATTTTAATCTTTTTTTACAAATTTTCTATTTCTTTGTTCCTCAATTTCAAGAAATTCATTTTTTGGGGTTAAAAATTTTAAATTATGTAACTAAATCTCGATAAGTGGACTATGAGGTCCATAACCGTATAAAGTCTAATGTCTTATTTTTAAAAATATACCGGTGAGGATTAATCCGGTAACAGTTACTGAAAATATAATTAAAAATAACAGTTTTATAATAAACCACCCCAGTGGTTTATATCAGCGGTTTTCATGATTCTTATAAACTTTTGATTTCCGAAGACGCCACCAGCTATTAAAAAATATATTTTTTCAGTATAGTTTATTTAAATGTAAAAACATTATAAAATTTTCAAAAATTGCTTTTTATTCAAATTAATAGATCGTGAAAAGGATTATACTCGTAAATTATAGATTTTTAATACAGCAACATTCATATTTTTTTGAATTTTTACCTTCAATAATAATAAATACGAAATCTACAGACTGAAAGTTTTTATACAAATTGAAAAGGATTTGCTAAGCGCAACAAGTGTTTGAAAGGATTTATATACGTGGTTAGTCAACCACAGTGGAAATTACATTTTGAAAGGTAAATATAATATTCCTTATGTAAGGCAAATATTCCTAATGAGTCAATAGAAGAATATATAAAATAATCAAACATATATCTACTGTTAGAAATTTTGAACTGGATATTCAAAAAAATATCAAAACTTGTATCTCGATACTCTATAAGAAAGCTATTTAGAAACACATCCTGAGTGTAATTAAGCATCGTTATTGATTTTTAGACTGTTAAAGTACTTTTTAATGGTGTTTATTGATAATTGAGATTATTTCAAAGGATTCTTTGTTTTCTAATTTATTTCAAAGGCTTTTTTTGTTTTTTGATTTATAAGTAGATGTGTTGAATGGTAAAATATACGAGAAAGAAACTATACAAGAGTATAAAGCAAAGAAGTTTAATTGATAAAGGTGTGGATTTTTCAATTGCTGATTGGGAAAACTAAGAACCATAGGTGAAATAAGAACACAACGTGTATATGATATGAAATAACATGGATTACTAATAGTTAATTAGAAATATCTTTTAATCTTAGATAATATATGTATTACCAGGCATCTGAACCAAGCAATTATAATTCTTGTATCTACCACTAGTTAAGAGCTATCAAAATAAAAACTTACAGAGTATCTAACAAAGAGTACAGATAAATCTGCAGTTAAATATTTTCAACTTTAGATCTATTAATGAATGCTATCAAAAAGCTTAAAAAGAGCTTTATTATACAAAAAGAGACTTGAGATAATTTTTCAGTTAAAAAAACATTAACATTTTTATCCAAAGAGAAAACGTTGTAAGAGTTTTACGAACTTAAAAATATGAATAACAACATTTACAATTCAAAATTAAATCAAGAAAATGTGTTAAAATTTTGATTCACCTTTAAAAGAGAGGTAAATAATTTGTTAGTGAAAGGATTGTGAATTTTAAACACTTAGGTCTCTGGTGTTTACATCAAATCATTCGGTTACTTTTACGATGACTATATTTTATACACAAAACATACCTTTTTAAACCTAATAAATATTTTAATGGTATATAAAAACCAATTTAAATCATTCGGTTACT
>SBJO01000032.1:0-10792 GCA_015832245.1 Nosema granulosis
GTGTGTCAATTATATCTTGATGTTGATCCCTCATCAGTTAATTTATCAGTCTTAAAGACATAAATAGCATCAGAAACTTGACCCCATGCTAGCCACATCTAATAAACACTCTTTATTACAAACAGTCAACATTTATTTACGACAGTAAGAATAACAAAATGATTTTAAAACTTAAAAAAACAATTTAAATATTTTTAAATGATATTATCTCTTGCAAGAAAAAATATTATAGTGTGAACTTTTTGATAACTTTAAGTTTTGAATTCTAAAAAATTATTAATTTAGTTGAGAAATCTGCATAAATGATATAAAGTTGGGAAAAATACTCGAATAACATTTGTATATCTCAAAATCAAGTCTTACATAGGTCAAGAAGGTAGTATACTTGATTAAATGTACCTGTAAATCATGCTTTTAGGAAATTAAAGAAATAAAATTATCCTTCAAAACTGATCTTATAGACACAAAGCTCGTCTAATTTTATATTATAATCCCGTGAGAGGTATGTTTATTTCATTACCATTCTTCATTTTGTAATTTTTTTTATTTATCATTTATATAATTAGTAGGGCTCGGATAAAAGAGGGGTTTTAAAAATTAAAAAAAAATACCCTGAAACAAATAAATATTTTTTTATTAAGGTAAAATATATTTAAGCCCTTATAAATTTTTGAAGAGAATGAAAACACAATCGTTGCTCTTGAAAATTTACTTTAAAAATACTTTCCTTTCTTTGAACAATCAGATTATTTATTGTTCTCTATGTTAGAGAAAAATATCTTTTAAACCGGGAAGAGGATTATTCAATATCACAAGATATCTATCATCCAATGAGCATTCTAGCAGAATAAGTATATCTGTAGCTAGAGATTCTGAGTGTAACACAGTTGTGGAGACTTTCCAGGAAGGTCTAATGGAACTATTTACTGGGTTGAATATTCCTCTGCATAAAATAGATAGCACGATTTTTGAAAAAATTTACTTCTCGATTTCTTTCATATTCTATATTTTCCTCATCCTTCTACAGAAAAGCTACGCTGCCCGAATTATACTTGAAAAAGTATAAAATGCTTAAAAAAGGTTTTTGGGCAAAGATTTCTATATGGTCTTTGATGAAACGACAGCTTAAATAGGTGTAAGCGTCCTCATTGGAATTTGCGGCAGTATGAAGATTGAGGAGTCCTTGGTGGTTAAAACTGTATATTTAATGATTCAACTAGTTCATCTATGAACAGGGAGATCCTTAAAACTCAGTATGAGTTCGTTGGTCTTGGTTTTGATCATAAAAGGTTCAGATTGATTATATCATATCAAACAGCAAGTGCTAAATGCACAGGAAAACTGTTAAAAGAGCTTTTCCCAGATTTAAAATATGTTATTGGAATGAGTTCCATAATGTTGTAGAAAAGATTAAAGATCGTTGTGTTAAGGTAAACACGATGATATCGATTCTGAAGAAATGGTTAGTAAAGAATAAAAATAACAAGAAGTTATTCAATGATATTACAGGCATATCTATAATCAAATTCCCAGTTCTCATAAGATAGGGAGCATGGATAACGTTTACAGTATATCTTTAGGATAACTTTTCCTCATTGAACCATTTATTATTGCAATAGATGTTAAATATTAAACCAACTTTTTTGAATTATTTAATTCTTATGAGTTCGAAGAAGAGTTGAGATTTATTAACAAATATTCTTTTTTATCAGCAAAAGTCATAGCGCAGAGAAACAAATATCATTCTTTAAATATTGATCACTACTAAGTGTAACGACTATGAGTTATTGGGTGCTTATTTAGATACTTCTATCAAAAAATCCAGATATCCAATATTTTATTGATTTCAACAATATGAGAGCCAAGAAAGACGATAAAATCTTTAGATATGTCCTGAATAGTGCATTTGTAACAAAGAGTCTTCTCTGCTTATAGAAACATATTCTCAGATAGAAGACAATCTTTGGAAACCGAAAATCTCGATAAGTTAATGTTTCTTTATTTTAATAAATAATCTTCCTTTTACTTTATTTGTATAATACTAAAGCAATTGTTCTTCTTACAATTTAACCTGATCCACCTGTGTAATAATTTATGAATAAAATCAAAACAGAAAAGATATATTATGAATAATTTTAAACAGCTATAGTAAGCTAATTGTTACTTCTTAATTTTTGCATTATCAAATTAGAAACCACATCTAAAAATCTGCTTACATGCATTAATTTTATAACATACTATAGAAAAAAACATGACTAATACAGGATTTTCACCCGGGGTTATACATTTTATGGAAAAAAGCTCAAATAAGTGTACTAAACCTAAATATTTTTGTGTTGTTTTATCTGCACGTATTTGTATTAATTTTTTAATAAAAACATTGGTAAAAAAATTTAAAACTTATAAAATATTTCAAACCCATCTTTTTTCCTTCTATTTACCCCCCCCCTAAAATACCTTTCCCCTCTCTTTCATCCGAGCCCTAATAATTAGACTATTCTTAATGAGACACAAAGTAACGTAGAATTAATACAGAAGTGTTAAAAAAAATTGAATTTGGTAAAGAATTATATATGCTAGATATGTTTTTTAAAAACTTAGTATAAAATTTACTCAAGAAAAAATTTGTTTAATTTCATCTATCGTTTCTAATTTTTGATTAGTTTTTTTAAAATTATACCAGATGATAGAAATATAAAAAGATAATGATCGTACTCTAGCACATCTACAATCAAAGTAGAGTAGTCGTATCCTTCCCTTGGCGACAACACAGCGTATTCATCAATATGATCTAGCATGAGAAGATCAGAGCCAGAACGATGAAATTTCACTAATTCTGTGTTTTTGACTTTATTGTAGTTGAAATAACTTTGATAAACTGTGCCATCGTATCCACCGGAAACAATTGTATTGAAAACGACAGAGCTGCAATGTATATTATTTTCTAGAAACAAATGAGTTCTAATAAACTCTTTGTTTACTGTCAGGACTTTAGATTTATTATTCATAGTATCTGTAATGACAAAGACATCAAATTTGGGAAAATAAAGTAATTTTGATGTAAAAGAATACAAAACTGAAATCATGTCTGTAAGATCCTCTTTAAAAGCTAATATCTCACCTTCTACTGTTGTACAATAAATATTATAGGTGTCTAATTTCTCCCGAATTTCATTCAACATTTTGTTCTCCTCATCGTCATTAACAACATAGAATTTGTTATTTAAATTCTTTGAGTTGTCATGTTTTGTTTGTTTTTTAGTGAACATAAAAGGCTTTATCTCCTTATCTGGTTGTTTTAGAACTATACTATTCGCAGCACATGGTAGATAATCAGAAGTGTGGATAATTTCATTGTTTTTTATTTTATATAGTCTTTTTCCATCTGAACATAGAATTGTATCATCGTTAAGTAATTCAAAATCAACAATACCATCTCTATGAATCTCCTCTAAGCAAGAACCATCATTTAAATTAATTTTTCTGAGCTTTCCATCTTTAAAAAGAATGAAATGATATAAATTACAAGATCGTACTATTTTTCTAGCTGCTCCATAATCAAAATTAATAGTTTTGATTAATTGTAAATTTGTATCAAAAGTATAAATTCTTGAAGGATGCGCTTTGAAATCATACAGAACATCAGGAACCTTGGAGGATTTAGAACAGACGAATATGTTTCTACTTTGGTTATCAAAATATACACTCAGTATAAACTCACTTATATTATAGAAAAACATACCAAAAGCAAGTTTGGCTGTCTTGGAGTCAAAGACCTCCCCTTTGTATATCAATTTGTGTATAAGACTGTTTTCTGTTAATGGCGCATTGTATTTAGCAACAAAAGACACATCGAGATATTCTATCTTCTTTTTTGAGATAAATTTATCTTTTTTTGGATCTATATTATGAAAATCATTCTTAAACTCCAAAGGTGCTGTGAAAGAATGTTTTGGTGAATATTTATGTTCCACATCTACCAAATTAAAGCCGTTGATATATTTTTCATCTGCAAGTTCTGCTTTAATCTTCAACTCATCTATCTCGCTTTTATTAATATTTGAATATTCAGTAATCATTTCTGCTAATGAATGTCTATAATGAGCAATGTGATAAGTGTATCCCAGTAATGCCTTGTACTTTTTATTACAGCCACGAACTCGGCAGCTAAAAAATTCTTCTTGGTTTATTGTCACACTGCCGTTGATAACAAAACTTTTGATTATGGTTGCGATTGTATCTCGTTCTTTTATAAGTTCCTCAACGGTCAAATTGTAGTACTTGTTTTTAATGCTATCGATGGTCTTTCTTAGTCTTCTCATAATTCTCAGAAATTTTGTATTTTTCCAATCAAAGTGCAATTTACATTCTACAGAACCATCACACATTGAGACAGGACATTTAACCAACATATCCTTCGTACCGTGCTCTGTTTCCACAATATGTTCTTTTAGAGACTCAAAATCCTTCCATTCTTCTTCACACTCTCTAAATGGGCACTTATAGAAGCCTTTTAATGGTCTGGCCGTTTTCTTTTCCGCCATGGGCTTTAAGACCACAGTTTGTAGAAAAGCCCATGTTTCACGAGTCTGATCTTTACGAAACAGAAGTAGAGAGATACAGTAGACAGATTATAGTACCAGGAATAGGAATCGAAGGTCAAAAAATGTTGAGAAAAAAAAGAGTTTTAATTGTGGGCTGTGGAGGCCTGGGATGTCCAGTGATAATGTATCTTTCTACTTGTGGCTTGGTCAATATAGGAATAGTAGACCATGACACAATAGAAATCCACAATCTGCAAAGACAAGTTCTATTTAAAGAAAAAGATCTCAAGAGATACAAAGTAAAGGTTGCTGAAGAAAATATTAAAGAAATGAACAACACTGTCAATGTTGTAGCATATAAAACACGAATAGATAAATCAAACGTAGAAAATATTATTAAAGATTATGATATCATTGTAGATTGTACAGACAATATTGAAACAAGATATTGTTTATCAGATGCTTGCAAACTACTTAAGAAAGATTTTATTTGCTCATCTGTTCTTCGTTGGGAAGGCCATTTGTATGTTTTGCCATACACAGGTCCTTGTTATCGATGTATATATCCTGTGATGAAGAAAAGCACTACACGTTGTGATGAAAGTGGAATAGTTGGACCCGTTTGTGGACTATTTGGTAGTTTGGTGGGTCTTGAACTGATTAAACTAGTAATGGAGGCTTCGTCTACAAAAATGATTTATTATAACGGTTATACAAATCTATATCATAATATTAAATTAAGAGATAAAAAGTGTGATTATTGTACCAATCAGAAGACTTCCTTAGAGATCAAGCAACCAGAAACAAATACAACGTGTCCTGATAAGATAGACTTGGAATCCGATGTACCAGAGATTTCATGGTCTGAAATCTTAAGTTGTAAAGAACAATTTGTTATTATAGATGTGAGAAGTAATTTACATTTCCGAATGTTCAGAATAAAAGAATCGTTAAACTATCCGCTTAATGAAATAGAAAAAAACATCTCAGAAATTTCTAAGATTCAAAAAAACATAGCAGTGACTTGCAAGAAGGGAATAACATCAAAGAGAGCAGTTAGAATATTAGAAAAATACAATATCGATGCTGTATCGATCACTGGAGGACTAGATGAATATAAGAATCAGTTTTTACAAAATTAAATATTATTTTAATTTTATCATTGTTTTGTTTATCTATCAAATACAATTAATTTGATATAAAAAGGGGAGATCTAAAGGAGGCATGCTTCTGTATCTCGAGTATAAAATTATATATTTTTAATTGGACACTTTTTAATTTTTAAAAATATTCAAACTTCAAAACCCTTATGATCAGCCACAGTCTTAGTAAATTTCTAGATGGTACAACTATTGCTCAAAACACAATCTGTATATCAGAGATTCTTCCTCAAAATGTTGATTTTCTAATTCGAGATATGACAGACATGCTTGGGAGTACCTCTCTGTTTACTTTCAATGAATCTGCAGATCATTTCAAGTCAATTCTAGACAACAAAGTGCAAGTCCACAGTATCTATGATAGGAAATACCACCAAGAGGCTATTTTGGATGATGTTTATATTGCAAGAAATATTTTTAATGTGGAGCCTGCTTCTAAGATTGTGGTTTTTAGATCAAATACGTGTAAAAAGATTGATTATTATGATTATGACTTGGTTATAAAGGTAGAGCCTCTTAAAAGTGGGTGTTGCAGGAAGTTTGATGGGATGATATCGATTATTAACAGGACTGGGACATTGAAATGTTTCAAGTACAAGATCGGGAAGGATAGAACACACTACTACGATCTCTAACTACCTGTTAGCAGTTGCTTAGAAATTATTTTTAGAAATTTATTTTATTCATTTATTAAACAGAAGCTATGTGTGTCCACAGCAAGCTTGAATCTCTGAGAAAAAGAATTAAAAGTTTTTTGCAATACCTTTAAATCTTTAGAAATTATATCTACTTTAACAAACCCACCAATAGCTTTATATTCAATTGAACAACAGTCGTTTTCTATCTCATCGTGCTTTATTGAATCAATAACAAGCTGTGGATCTTTACAGCTATATTTGACAGAGATCTCAAAAGTCATTAAGAGGGGAGAAAATTTATAAAAACTGACATTTCGATATTTTTGCTATTTATATTTTTTCACACTTTTGCATCCCCAATGGTTTATAAAATTGCTATTGATGGGCCAGCGGGTAGTGGTAAGAGCACAATCTCAGAGATATTGAGATCAAAACTGGGATTTATGAGAATAAACTCAGGAAACCTCTATAGAGCTGTGACCTTTGTACTTACTTCACATTTTGGATCTTACAATCTCGAGGATCCTGAGATTGTAAAATTTATTGAGAATATTTCATTTAAATTTGATAAAGAAACCATTTTTTACTGCGGTGAAAACATTACAGACAGATTGAGAACCAAAATAATTGACAACGAAGTCATGAAGGTTGCTAAGCCATTGTACGTTCGTAACAAAGTTCACAAACTTCAATCTGAAGTAATTGAGAAGTCTGAAGTGGGGATAATCATAGAAGGTCGAGATATTGGTACTAACATTTTACCAGATGCAACACTCAAAATTTTTCTAACGGCTTCTCCGGAAATTAGAGCAATCAGAAGACACAGAGAGAGGCCAGCAGTAAGCTTTGAAGACACTCTCAAGGCTATCAAAGAGAGGGACTATGAAGATATAAATCGTAAACATGGACCACTAGTAGTTGCACATGATGCTATCATTGTAGACACAGACAACAAGCCCATTGAAGATGTCGTCGACAAGATCTACAGTTTGTTTATTGATAAAATTTCTAATGAATAAATTAAAAAGAGTATTTTAACAATTTTATTGTTGAACCTTTTTCTTATTAAACATATCCAAAGTAGATTTATGCAGATAATACATAATAGCAGCACTTGACACAATCTCAAGAAGCACCAGCTTAAAGACCCATTTTCTAGATCTATCAAGCATCTCTGTATGCTTTTGATATTTCTTGATATGGGTTCTTTGTGTCTTGATGATGTTTTCAAGACAACTCTGAAGCTCACCAACACTGTCTACGTCCTTGATAGGGCCAAGAGGGCCCTGTAGCTCTTTGTCTACATCAGGACATTTATATCCAAATTTCATTGTTTGCTTTGTTGGATTCGTTACACGAATAGTAATGAACCCATCTGAGTTTAGCTTAGTGTAAATAACACCATAGGGATCATCTGAGGTTGTTATCTTGAACATATTTGGATCGTACACTGCCACCCCAACATTGGAAGAATCAAATGCTCTGTATATAAACTTGTACATCGTGTCCTTTGTTGCTTTGTCTTTGAATGTAAATACTTCTTTTGGTTCCAAAACTACATATCTACAGAAAGCTAATCCAATTAGAAATAAAATTTTCATTTGAGGGGTCAAATGCAAATGAAAAAAGTACGAAAAATTTTCAAACTTGTTCTCAAAGAATACGCAAAAAACTATATCAAGCAATATGATGTGTCTCAATTTCCTCACCCTGAGTATAAAATAATAAAAACACCATATTTAACAAAAGTATTTTGTAATGGATGTGCAAAACAAGTCTCTTCAAAAAAATATACTCACCACATCTCAACATGCTCTGAAAACTGCTTTATTCAATAAATATATTTTTAAAAAAAATTGCTCCCGGCGAGGATCGAACTCGCGACCTTGGCATTTCTCAACCAATGTGCACAGCCTGTCGGCATATAAGTACCACGCTCTAACCGCTGAGCTACGGGAGCTTGTACAAGTTATGAATATGTAATATAATAAGATTTAAATAAATTAGTTACAAAATAAATGAAAAAAATATATAAAGCAAGAAAGCTACATATTTAAATTATCTCTTTAATGTTTCTAAAAGCATGCAAGCTTTACATAAATTATCTTTAGAAGATGTGGGGTGTGAACATTTTATGCATGGATTGACATTGAGAGAAGAATCTACTTGTTTAAACAATAAATCACCACTTTTTATAATATTTGTTATTATTTTAGAATCTCTCTTCTCTAGTTCTTTGATAAATGTTCTGGCGTGTCCTCGATATGCTCCTGGTGAGTAGCTACATTCTGTTGAGAAATAAAGCAATTTCTTGTGAAAAGCATATAAAACAATCTCTTTTTGGTAACTATACTTGAAAGGTTTGGCTCTTGGGAGTGAAAGAACTGTGCCATCTTCATTTCTCTGTCTCTGGGATATTGGGGCAGTACATCTAATTAATCGACTGTGGTCTCCTCTTAGAAGATTTAGAACTATTGTCTCAGCCATATCATCTGCATTGTGTCCCGTAACAATAATATCACAGTTTGTTTTCTTAGCAGCTTCTTCGAGAGCCTGTCTTCTAAATACACCGCAATACGTGCAGTTGTTCTTCTTTCCTATTTTCTTAACTACCTCGTCCATGTTTATTCCAAAAACTTCATCATAGCTAAGAATTTTTAGCTTCAATTTCAAATCATCACTATTTCTAATAACGGTATCTATCGAATTATCTCTGTACCCTGCTATTCCTTCATCTATACACAATAGCTGCAGATTCACACCATAATTATACTTCTTATTCAGCTTGTCTAAAACATAAGCTAGAACTGTGCTATCCTTCCCTCCGCTTATTCCCACTCCTATAGTTTGGCCTCTTAAGAACATATTTGTATCAACAATTGTTCTGTGCACATCCTCCTCAAAAAGGAGAAAGAAACAATCTTTACACACTCGCTTTCTATTTTCGGATCTCAATACAATTGCCCTTCCCCTGTGGCAGTTTTCGCAAGACATGGGCGAGCTATATTAAAAATGCAAAATTTTAAATATTCTTAAATTATTACTTATTAAAACGGTATTAAAAACGATTTATTTAATTAGGAGATTATCAATCTGTACAAAGTCCCAAAGAAAGTGTTGCTATCTTTCATTAAATTGTATATTTCACCAAATCGACTATAAAATGATTCCTTTGAAGCTAAGAACAGAAACAAATATACATCTTCATCCACTATTTTTAAATCAATTATCTTATCTATCATTGAACGATTAACGTGTGTGTTGTTTTTTACGCATGTGAAAGAAAGTGGTTTGGTTTCTTTTATATTTGATACAATCTTTTCAAAGACATCATAAACATTCCAATCATTATATTTCTGTGTAACGAAGTAGCAAGCGAGGCTTTTAGGATGCTTTCTGATTAAATATCTAATGAAATCAATATGTTCTTCTTTATTTTCTAAATTAGATAAAAATTCTTCTATGATGGCTCTTGTAATTAAATCAATCACATTGCTCTCGAGAATTTGTCTATAGATGACAATGTCTTTATACGTAAGATTAAGTGTTCTTAATATACTTTCTTTATTCATATTCAGATCTTCTACTTGATGATCATTGGTTGAACGAAGGCTGAGCAGGGTAATTTCATTATGGTCATACTGTTTTTGTGGAGAGGAATTGCCTACATAGCATCTTTTCACTGGAGCAACGCGCTCAATTGTTTTTTCTTTTGCTAAATATAGACATAAGAGTTCTACTATTGTTTTATACAGTTCTATATTGGAATAGATGTCATCATAGAGATAATTTAAAGAATTGACTATTTTTAGTATAAACCCTTTTATCTCAAGAATATCACAAGTTCTTTTGTTTGATAATAGATATATTAGACTTGCTCTGGCATATTCGCCTTCAATCCCTCCTTCAAATACAAATTTAAGAATATAATCGAGAAATCCTTCGCTTATTTCAAGATCGTGCACTACAATCCTCTCCGAATAAGCTAAAGATATTCCTAAATACTCTTTTGAACACTCTGAAAAGACAGAATCGATTGAATTTTGCAATTCATTAAGATTTTTCTTATCTAATTCAGAGATAAGCTTAATAAGAAAATTATTAACGTCTGTTTTGTAACCAATTTTACTGAGCTTGAGAATCGAGAAAAACAGCTCTTTTTCTATGAAATATTCGGTACATTTATAGTTTATCTGCTTAGAATGCTCATAAGCAATACACTCATACATTCTTTCTAGATTGAAAGGGACGTTTTTCATGTCTCTGACATTCCTCCAGGAGTCCATAAAGGCTGAAAGTACTTGATTGTTCTTTTTTGTAAATGAAAAGAGTAGGTCGATGATTGGCATTTGTTTATTTACGGTAAAAATAAAATAAAAACAATAAAAAATTGTGAAACTTAAAAGAGAAATATTTAATACAAAAATCAAAGCTACACTACGTTCAGACA
>SBJO01000032.1:14011-25460 GCA_015832245.1 Nosema granulosis
TAAAAAGTAGGAAAGACTCGAATTCTGTAAAAATTAATCTATAAGCTTATACCAAAATTGTAAAAAATACTCTAAAAATATATTTTTAAGTATAATATTAAAGAGAGCTTTAAAAAGTAGGAAAGACTCGAATTCTGTAAAAATTAATCTATAAGCTTATACCAAAATTGTAAAAAATACTCTAAAAATATATTTTTAAGTATAATATTTTGTAGCATTTTTTTATCAACGTTTTTAAATATATTTTTAATTCTGTGTGAGTATTTTTAACTGTGTGCTCATTAAACATTGTGCGTATCTTTTAGCCATCCGCATTCTTCAAAAAAAAAGGCAAGTCTATCAATCAAACTTATCTCACTGGTTAACTCTTTGATGATACTCTTTACTTCGTTCTTGCTCGGTTGGAATTTCAAAACATTTTGTTTGATTTTATAAAACTGCCTTTTGGAAATTTTGTTTTTTTTACAGAAATCTTTCTCATTCTGGCTAAGAACCATTTCTAATCGTCTTTTGTTTGCTATGTCTATCTTTTCGGTCTTCTTAAGGATGCTTTCTAGATATTTTTCTATGTACAAACCTTCCAAGAATCTGTTGTAATCATTTAAGCTTATTAAAGATAGCAACTGTTTATATTTCGAAATGTCTACGAAATTGCTGTTGTGTTGGTTTTTATCTTCAATTTCCTTCATCTTTATGAGATTCCTTGAAAGAATGAGATATCTTCTGTTTTCGCGCATCTTTATGATATCCAAATAGCATTCCAACACAGTATTCTTAAATTCTCTCTCGTCGGGATCTTCATTCTCTACGAAATCAATGTCTTTGACGAATTCTTCCTCTTCGTTGATATATTCTACGTCAAAATCTCTCCTTCCAGGCATGTACACAGATACTATGCTCCTATATGGATTACTGTTCCGAACACTCGTGCTCTCCAAATCTATAGTGTTGTGTTGTATTGCGAAAACATCGTAGAAGTGGTTCTCAACCTCTTCCAGTGTCTTTGAGCTTATCGATTGAGCTATTCCGTGCCAGTTGCCAATTCCTTGTTTCTCTATACCGCTGATAAAGAACAATTCCTCCACCACACTCCATGTTTTGGTCTTGTCGAGGTTCATAGAGCAGTTGAATATCTTGTATGTGTGGAATTTTGAATGGGACTCTGTCTCGGACCTCTCCATAAAGCAGTGCAGACAGATATCTATTTTGCAACTCTGGCACTGTATAAGTGGGGCATTTTCAAGCTTGAGAAAGCAAAAATCACAAACCACACATACTGAATTTGTGGATGTAGTGTTTAAAATTGACATAAGGGGCAAAATAAAATATTTTGGAATTGATTAGCCTCTCTCAAAAGATTTTAGTATCGAAATACAAAAATTGTTCTAAATTATTTAATTTTTTGAATATAAAAAATATTTTTAACATACAATTTTGAATATAAAAAATATTTTTAACATACAATTTTGAATATAAAAATTATTTTAAACTTACATTTTTGAATATAAAAATTATTTTAAACTTACATTTTTGAATATAAAAATTATTTTAAACATACGCAGGAATAATAATAATATTTTTATACTATCAATTTACTTTAAAATTATAATTTCTTCGTTATTTCTTACGAAAATCCCAGTGCTAGAAAAGGCTGAAATAACATCTTCAACCTCGTTTCTGGTGTAGAGACCATCAGTGGCAGACCAGATATCTTCGATCTTGACATACGAATGATGGCCATCTTGTCTGTAGACGAGGCTGAGAATAACCTCGTAGATCTTCTGTTTCAGTGTTAGTTCTGGCTTCCTCTTCTTTATTGAAGGGATCTTCATGACTTCCATCAGCCTAAGTACTTCAGTGACGTCTTCATCAGACACAATGTTTGATAGTCTAGCTCTAGCATGGGCCAGAGAGAGTCTGATTAGAGAGAGTAGATATCTAGGAGTGGTGTACTCGTTCTCTTTCCTAGTCTTGATATAGGCTTCTAGAAGTTTATTAGAGAGGTCTTCGGGTATTACAGGATCAAATATCTTGCATTTATCAATGTAGTTTCTAATTTCTCGATAATTTACATTTTCTTTCTCGTCCTCTAAGTGCAGGGAGGTGACATGCTCAGCTAGTGCTTTGTCTCTGGCTTCATCAGCATCGTCTTTCAAAACAACAAGAATATCGAATCTAGATAGCAATGAACATGGTAGACCTACATTGTGTTCTACAGAATGTCTAATATCGTACTTACCTTTCACGGGATTGGCAGCTCCCAACACAGCACATCTTGCATTGAGTGTCGTATTGATTCCTGCTTTACTGATTGAGACACTCTGTTGCTCCATTACTTCATGGATACTCACACGATCCAGCTCTCCCATCTTATCAAGCTCATCAATACAGCAAATCCCCATATCACTCAGTACCAAAGCTCCTCCTTCGAGAATAACTTCATTGGTGATTGGGTCTTTAGAGACACTGGCTGTGAGACCTACACCACTGGATCCTCTTCCTGTAGTATAGATACCTCGTTTACTTATCTTAACCACAGTCTTTAGCAGCTGACTCTTAGCTATGCCAGGATCTCCTAGCAATAGGACATTGATATCTCCTCGTATCTTCATTCCATCTTTCTTTATTTTGGTTGGTGCTCCTACTAGCATCAAAAGTAGAATCTTCTTGACATCTTCCATTCCGTAGATCTCTGGTGCTATGTTTCTAACAAGAGTGTTGATATCAAATAGTTTGGTATCATCGACTTGGAGTTGTACATCTGTCTTTGTAGTTTGTACGTGTGTAGCTAGCATGTAGGTATCGGTAAGTAGACCTGCTTTCATCTTTTTTATGCCATAGTATGGCTTTGGTAGGAATATTCCTCCAACTACCACAACATCTCCTGGCAAACATTTCTCTGTAGTGGTTCCGTAGCATTCTACATTGATCATTCTGGGAATGCATCCCTGTGGCACATCGTTTGTAAGCTCTTGTATCTGCAGGCTCTGGTACTTCAGAAACTTGCTTCCTCTGGTCACCAACACCAGAGTACCTTTGACTCTTTTTAATTTACATTTCTCACTGGTACACTCTTCTAGTAGGTCGAATACATCTCCATTTACTTGCTGGTAGATCTCAGACCCACAGCTCTCGCAGATATAAGTTGCTACTTTGACATTGGGCTTTACTTGGCTTACCTTAGTAACCACTCCACTTACTCTAACCAGAGACCCTATCTGTTCGGACTTAATCTGTCTTGCACTGAGGATTCGAGAGGTGCTGCGAGGTATTAGATTGATATAGTAGGTTCTCAGTAGAAAATTTGGGATTATTTCACTTACGTTCTTTTCTGGGAATTTTTCTTTAAATCTTGAGATCCGGTGGTAGAAAAAAATATCTTCGTCGTTATCTCCAATCAAATAGTCTCCTTCGTTGAAAAGAATCTCATCAATCACACTGTAAAAAATATCTAGATAGGTGAAAGCATTGTTTTCTATCCTATTGACTATTCCACTTTCATCAAACATAGCCAAATCATCTAGTTTGATGTGTATAGTTGGTTTGTGGTCTCTTATTTGCTCTAAGTATGTATGTTCTTCATTCTCATTGTAAAACAACACAAATTTACTTATCAATTCCTTATCTTCTTTGTAATCAACATCTATATTGATAGTTTTTAATTCTGTTACAGGATTCATAAGGGGGGGGGACCTTCAAAAAAGTCTTATTAAAAAAAATTTAATAAAAAATTCTACACATGTTAAAAAAAATTTAATAAAAAATTCTACACATGTTAAAAAAAATTTAATAAAAAATTCTACACATGTTAAAATGTATCTTCAATAAAAAATTCTACACATGTTAAAAAATAAATTTAATAAAAAATTCTACACATGTTAAAATGTATCTTCAATAAAAAATTCTACACATGTTAAAATATATCTTCAATAAAAAATTCTACACATGTTAAAATATATCTTCAATAAAAAATTCTACACATGTTAAAAATAAATTTTAAAACTGTCTTTTTACTCTAAGGTTGATTTTAGAAAATATTTACCCCATGGAGAACATAGAAGAAGAATTACTCAGCAAGCTAGATATACCATTCTTTTATAATAATCTAGATTATATCAACAAATGGATAGACTATTATTTATCTAAAAATGATATTCGAATATTGTTTTTAATGAAGTTTAAAAAGATATCGTGTGATTATCATTGGCTGCACATTGAACTGGCTAAATATTTTACAAAGATAAATAGAAAAGAGATTGCTGTCTTTATTCTTCAAAAAGCATTAGAAAACAAAGTATACGATAGTTCAATTATAAGGAATACACTGGAACAGTATGTCAACATCAATCCCATTTCCGAGGTAGAAGCTCATCAATATTTGTATCCTAAAAATTTCAAAGCACTTGGGAAGATTTGGAATTCATACACACGCGTGTTGTACTATAAAGAAGAGCTATTCAAAACAAAGACTGGTTATATTTCTATAGAAGAGTATAGATACTTATTAATTAAGAAAAATATCAATAAAAGGATGGGATATAATTTTGAAGAAGAGCAAATTAACAACTCTCACACGCCTGCTGGTGAAATTTCGGAAGATAAAAAAAGGGAAAACTTTTGTAAAAAAAGGCAATTTTTCTCAGATTCTGGATATTGTTTAAAACAAAAGAGATTGCGAGAAGACTTGCAACTAATTTCTAATACTGAAGCAACCTTTTGTTCTAGTAATTTGGAGAAGATAGATCCACATAGGCAAATTATAGCGGTCTATGATTTTAATATCTCAAATTGTACTGTAAAAGATTGGCTGTCGAAGCATTTCTATAAACGTGGTAAGATAGATTATTCTAAGAGCAATTTAAAGCTTGTTGATTTGTTAAAATATATTAAAGATTTAACAAGCCACAAGGCTTCTGTAAGAAGGGGGTGTTCGTACAAAGAGACTGATAGAGAATACACAAGAATTCTAGAATTATATTTGTTGAAGGTTTTGAAGTTTATAAAGACAAATTATGAATCGAAAGATTCTATTTCTATTGGTGATTTGTATGTAGATCAAGACCTGAACTTGTTTTCTAGGAATACAAATTCTAGTTCAAAAGACATTTTTGAAACTCTTTGTAGCTTTTTTAATTCTTTCAGCTATCTGATTCCTAAAGATAGCCTGAGAAAGCTTGAAGATTTGATAAATTACATTGACCGGTTGGAAAGAATTTTCAAATACAAAGAGAATATTTATCTAGCTATTAAACAGAGGAGGATACTCTTGGAGGTGTTGGTAGGCGACAGTGTGTTTGTGTAACTCACTTTGTTTGTATGATGATCATTGTTTACAGATTATTAAAATTTAATCCCCATGAATCTAAAGGAAATAATCAAAGAGGCCTTTAAAGTAGTTGTATTCACTATCTACCCCATGCTCCAACTCTATGGATACTTTGTATTCGTAGGGCTGTATTGTCTCGAGGACAAGAAATTTGAAGGTTGGCTTGTTTTGGTGTTGTTTTTTATGTATCACGTTTTTGCTACGACCAAAGTCATTTTCTACATGAAGCTGCTGATAAACGAAGGGTTCAGTACAGTAGAAATATTCCCAAATGTCCCAGTCGATGGACACAAGATGAAACTCAAAGGTGTTAATATCTTCTTAAAAGAGGAAATTATGGAAAGAAACATCACAAAGGTCAAATCATGCACAATATGCAATACTTACAAGCCCCCAAGAGCCCACCACTGCAAATCATGCAATAGATGCTATCTTAAATTTGATCACCACTGCGGTGTGCTGGATACCTGCGTAGGATTCCACAACTACAAATTCTTCTACCAGTTCTTGATTCTCAATCTTATAACCTGTGGCTTCTTTTGTATAGTTATATTCTTTGGAGTTCTGGAGAAGGATCTACGTCTGTCCTTGCGGGTAAACTACATAATTTCTCTTATCTGCTTCATGATCCAAGTAGTCTGGATTGTTTTCATGTTGGTGCTGCACACTAAACTGATTTCCGATAATGAGACTAATGTAGAGTTCAAAGCTCTAAATTCATATCTGAATGGTGATCATAGATTTACAGAAGTATTCCAAGAAGGACCTATAACGGTGTATAGTGATAGTAAGGACAGAGCTATACTCAACCCTTATAATCTTGGAATCAAAGATAACTGGAAGCAGGTCTTTGGAGAGAGACCGATAGATTGGTTCCGTCCTAATATGAGCTCTATTGGGGATGGTACATCCTTCCCCAAGAACTACAACGAATATGATCTTGTGTAAATAAATCAAATTTAATACAATTCATTTAATTTATCTAAGAAAATATATTACAAATTTGAATGCTTAAAAGCTTGGTTTTGTCTATCTCTGTATAAATATAGTTCGAACTAGCAAAACAGAACCATTCTAAGATAGGTTATGTGATATTAGAAAATGTATTTAGCTTTGTACCGGGTCCTCTCTCTATTCTTAAAATGTCATTCAGCTTAAGTGCAATGAAAGCTATTATTAATATATTATATACTAAATCCTAAACCGTATGCTTATATTTGTCTATAAATTACGAATTTATAATTTTCAACCACTTAGATCACCTCTGTAATATTCTACAAAATTTGAACATTCTACTGTGTTTTTTATTTTAGGGGTTGAAATTCCAAAAAGGAGCATTTTGACACGTTTTTACGTAATTAATGAATGTAACTCTTTTATAATTTTTTTTAATTGTGTAATTACTTTGATATCCGAGACATCACTTGATTTGAGAACGGGGGTATAAATACTTAGAAAATATACCCCTTTTATTTCCATCCATCTAAACTCCTTATTATAATGGCTCTATAGCCCAAAAACACGCTTATTATATTCAATTTCTTCTGTTTTTTATCATTATAAGATTCTTTTAACACTTATCAAGACATTTTCAATTTTTATAAATCGAAAATTCATTTTTTTGATGGGTTAAAAAAATAACTCCTTATTCTTTTACCAGTCTGTCCTTTTTTTGCACTTAGATCGATTTGAAAAAAAGAGATGCCAAAAAGGGTGTTTGACAGTATTTATAGATAATTATTTTTAAAAGATGAAATATTTGAACTTTATATCGTAAGATATTAATATACCAGAAGCGAGTTTTATCTCTTTATTGCTTTATTCTTTAAAAAAAATGAATATTGCTATAAAAACTATTTTGATTTTGATTTTTTAGTTTTTAGTTTATTAGTTTATTAGTGCTGATTTTTATTCATAAAAAACTTATTTATTGTTTAAGAATTGTATATTGATGGATTTATCAATTTGATCTTCTAATTTAAGATAGAAAAAGCATGATTCAAACAGCTTTTATACATTTACTTATCTTATTAAATATATTTTGATCACACACCAATGTAAATTTTTTAATCAATTTTTTTATATCAAAAAGTATAAATAAATAAAAATTTCTAAAAAATCTATGAAAATGGTAAACTCTTTGTTGACTCTCACATTTATATTATGTTCTGATAATAATGGATTAGAAAGTGGAATAGTGTGGGTGAAAAGATATTTAAAGAATGAACAAGCCAATAAAGGAGAAGCTTATGATTACGAAGTTACTAAGGATTTCCTTTCTAATATAGAAGAAACAACTATTTTCTCTCCAATTTCTAGTGAAATTAATGTTTATCTACAAGCTTGTACTGGTGAATATAGTGAAATTTACAAAGAGAGTGCAAAAAAGTATATTAAAAAACTGGTTGAAACATTGTGTGATGATGAAGGTATATCTGAGGAAGCTCATGAATATATCAGAAGGATAGCTATAGAAGTATTTAATTGTTCTGAAAAATACAGTAAGACTTTGATAAGCCAATCAAAAGAATACATAAAAAATGTAAATGAGACGTTAAAAAAAGAACTTGAAGTTGAATTTGCATATTCTCAGCAAGCCCTTTTAGGGCTAGAAAATGTGCTTAAATGTGGCTCAGAATATGAAAATGGCGTAATGAAAAGATTTACAGAATATTATGATGAGCTAGTGAAACTATTGAATAAGCAAATTAATAAAGGTAAATATTGTACTAAAAAAGATGAAACTCTAGTTTGCTCAAACAGTATTTACATTCCTGGAAATAGCAATGAATCATTCTTTCAATTATCTCCAGCATACAATTTTATTAAGTATGATCCACACACTGTCCTGAGAAAAAGTGAAGATGATAAAAATTTACTAGATTTAGATAAAAATTATCTAAAAAGAAGCAGTAGATTTTATATCTCTAAATTGCATTTTAAAGATACGTGGCTTAAACAATTTACCACCGAACAAGAAAATGTTTTTTACCGTAGAGATGGTTCTTCTTGTAATAGATTGTTTATGAATGGAGTGGATGATTTTCTTTACGAACTTGTTGAAAAAAATGGATTGAAGTTCGAAGTTATTGCCATTCCTTATACAACTACATTCAATGGAGATGAAATTAAGAGATATTCAATTTATTTAATTCCTGATGATAAGAAAACAGATCTAAGTCTACTTTGGGAACAATACCATGCTTACACCAAGTTCAATATAAAAGAACACATTGAATCTCTATTAACACGTAGAATTTGTTTACAAATACCCAAATTAGGAGATCTTAAAAGTAAACTTGATTTGAAAAAAATCTTAAAGAATACGTACACGTACGGAAAGGGACCTAGTACAAAAGTTTTATCTACAGTGGAAGTGGTGAATACTGATCCTAAAAAAGAGTGTCTTGATACAGAAAAAGAGAAATTTTCCAATGAAAATATAAAATTTGTAAAAGCCAACAGACCTTATTGTGTTTTTATATACGATCTTCCAACAAAGAGAACTCTATTCGTTATTAATGATATTGGTACCTAAAAATAAATATTTAATTTAACATTTTTTATTGTGAGAAATATCTTCCGACTACTCGTACGTATTCTTTTGTGGTACACAGTACGTCAACAAAAACAATATATTTTTCATTTTTCTTGAAAAATCCACTTGAAGGATGGATATAAACCTTCTTGCCACTCTCTATATGTGTATAGCTACCATCATTATTCTTTATCGACTTGTTATATTCAAAAGAACTGCTAAAGACCTTCTCAAGACTCGAAATATCGCCTCCTTTCTTTTTATCAAGCTTATTAAAAACATTGCTCGCCTTTTCAAGAAACTTTTGGGACACTTCTCTTTCTTTACAAAACTGAACTTTGTTATCAGCTCCGAGATAGTCCTCAAATAGACCAACTAAATGTTCAATGTCGGTTTTATTGTTTTTAGAGCTCTTTACAAAATTATAGTTGTTGAGACTGATCATAGCAACAAGCATAGAGCCATAGTATGAGACTTTCTTTGTGAGACATTCTTGGTAGAAACAAGCCAAATTTACATCGAAGGGGAGACTGCTTATAATTCTTCCAAAGTTTGTAATTTTTATATTCATTTTGAGATCAAAGACACTTTCTAACAACTTTTTGGTTCTTTCTTCGCTTATATTCAGTTTTTTATTGTTCTTGCATTCTACGATGGTACCATTTTCAATTCTATAAATCTTGTTTTTGTAGGTTACGATTAGATATATTAATTTTTTTCTGAGGAGAAAACTAATTGCGTAGAAAACATTCGACTGTGTGGGATAGTCCAGCAAATCACATTCAAAAATATTAATATCAAAACTCGCCAGCTGTAAAACAGCGTTTGTTAGATCTGCTCGTTTAATCTCCGGGATGAGACAGGTCATTTTCTCGTAAATCTCACGTGGGTAAATTCTATAGCAAACACCAGGACCAGTTCTGTTGCATCTACCCATTCTCTGTTCTGCGGACTCTTTTGAGATTGATAAAATTCCCATGTAATCTATTTTATCAAAAAGCTTTGTCTTTGCCAAGCCACAGTCTAGGACGTATCTTATTCCGGGAATGGTCAATGAAGTTTCACAAATATTCGTTGATAGTATAACTTTCCGCAGTGGACTCTCTTCGTAAATCTTAGATTGGTCAGAATCACTCAAAGAGGAGTAAATTTTGTAGATACTTATATTAAGAATCCTTTTTAAAAGCTTGTAGAGCTCATTGATATCTTCTTCACCCGTTAGAAAGACAAGAATATCTTTATTGTCTGTCTCTATTTCTATTTGCGGATTGTCAATTTTTATTTCTTCTCTCGGCTTATTTATTTCCAAAAAATCATCAACATCGTCTTCTGCTGTTCTGTAATTTATCTTCTTCTCTTTCTTTAGAATTTCCTTCTTTTTTTTATCATCGAGTACAATTCCTTTGATTATTGTATAAGCTTCTATAATATAGTCTGAAACTGGCTCTTCATTGTAAATTATACGTGCAGGATACGAAGACCCCTCTATTTCTACCACCTTTGCATCGCAGTATCTTTGTATTTTGTTTGTATCTACAGTTGCACTCATCAATATAACTTTGGATTCACCTTTCTTGAGGATACTGAGAATGACATCTGTTCTGATTGATCTTTCGTGGACTTCATCTAGAATAATATAATCAAAATGCTTATGCTTTGCATCATTCAGGAAAGCTCCATCTGTATAGATTACAACGTTTGTGTCTTTTTCTATTCTCTTATTAAATCTCATTTTATAGCCAACTTTGGACCCAACGACACTGTGCAGAGTGTTGTACAGAGAAGTTACCGCTATTCTTCTTGGCTCTATAATAGCAATCTTCTTATCATTAAAATCCAGAAGTAGGGGAACGTATGTTGATTTTCCACAACCAGTTGGGCCTTTGATAAGAACTGTCTTGTTTTCTTCTATGGTTGATTTTATCACCGTTGAATAATTCTCAATCAATAAATTGTACTTGTACATAATATGGGTTATAAATTGTACTTGTACTAAATTTCCATGTGAAAATAGTCATTTTCAATGATATCATCATAAATCAACTCTTCTTCAGACTCATCTTTATCAAAAGAACACTCCATCATACTGAGAATATCCTGATTTATATCAAAACCATGTCCTAGAATCGAATAGCACATAGATTTTATTCTTTCTCTATTCCTGTTTAGGAATTCTCTAAGATTAATATTGTTGATTCTCTTAGTATCAAACACAGTGGGAAATAGTTTTGTAAGGATATTACACACACTTCTTGTATTGATTTTGTTTTTTTCTCTTATTTCAACTGATATCAAATAGTTTTTGGGATATTCTAGCTTGATTTTTGGGAAAAACATCTCTCCGGAAGAAGAGAAGTTTCTAAAAGCAATTTTACCTTTACACAATATTTTTACACATCCATCAACTGATATATTGTGGTTTCCTTGCTTTTTCAAGATATATACAACTGTAAAGTTTTGAGTTTCGAATGTTCTTTCATTCATTTTATGCGTTTTAAAAAGAGAATTTGTGAACACTCTCGTTGGATAATAAAGAACATCACACACTTGTTGGATAATAAAGAACATCACACTCTTGTTGGATA
>SBJO01000033.1:4116-31492 GCA_015832245.1 Nosema granulosis
AATAAATAATGTAAATAAATAATAATGTAGAAGAATAAATAATGTTTTAATAAATAATGTAAATAAATAATAATGTAGAAGAATAAATAATTGTAAATAAATAATAATGTAGAAGAATAAATAATGTTTTAATAAATAATGTAAATAAATAATAATGTAGAAGAATAAATAATGTAAATAAATAATGTTTTAATAATTTTTATTTCCTACACTCCTCTACTACACTTCTGATACTTTATGATCCAGCAATCTTGAATGGCTTTTGAATTGGAAAGAGATGTTGTATTGAATATCTAAAGCTGCTTTGATTTCAGCTATGACAGTGGCATATTCAGTCTGGAGAGGAACATTCTTGCTCCAAATAGAAAGTTTAAATCTGTTGTCTTTGTTTGTTCCTACAATACCAGTAGGTTCAAAGGTCTTGAAATAGCCAGTGCAAAGGCAAACAAGAAGCTTTTCGAAATATCTCTGGGAGACCTCCTTCCTCAGAACCAAACTCCAATTACAACCATTCCTGTTGTTGGGGTCCTCCCAAACGGGAGAGATGCCCTCTCTAAAGACATTGATGTAGAAATTGTGGTTCATAGAATTGAAATCTTTAAGATGCTTCAATAAATAAAGAACATTTCCAGTTGAATCGATCGTACAAATCCTTTTAAAATCCTGCTCGTACGTCTCCTTACTGACTTCTGCTGAAGGACTATCCAATTCTTTGTAAGTAACAACAAATCTTGAATTCATTGGGGCTAAAAAATGAATTAAATTTGTGTATTATAAATTCTGTGATATAATTTCTGTGTAGTTGAATTTCTGTGATATAATTTACGTGTAGTTGATTTAAGTGTAGTTGAATTTCTGTGTAGTTGATTTACGTGTAGTTGAATTTACGTGTAGTTGAATTTCCGTGTAGTTAAATTTCTGTGATATAAATTCTTAAGATAAATTTAGAATATCACAATAATAAGCTTTTTCTTCTCTTTTTAAACTTTCGAAGAATTTATCGAAGAAATTTTCATCGTAGAGTTTTTCATAGAGAGCACAGAAATAGAGCTTCACATACTTAAGATCTGTGTGTTCTACCATGATTTTGTTTATAAACAGGAGATAGTCTTTCTTGGTCTCTGTGAGGTACAAGGTAGTTCTCATCTTTAGGATTACAGGATGGAAGACTTCAAAGCCATCTGTTACGAAGTAGGATATCAATAGCCTGCCCATTGGCATAGCTACACTACAGAAAGTGGAACACTTAATGACATCTCTCTCTTCCAATTCTTCCCTGTGGTTGACCTTGAGGAAAGCAAAGGATTGGAAGACTTCTGTACTGTTGTGCCTGTGCTTGTCAAAGAGAAAGAACATTCTCAAGAGCTTGTTTAGGATCTCAAAAAGAGACAGTCTTTTTTCTATGCTATCTATAAATCTATTTCTAAGCATTTCATTAACCAAGCTTGTAACAAGAGTATCACTCTTCTCATAAAAAGTAATAAGCTGTTTGATACACGAGAGACAGTCCCTCTCTTCTGTGAAGTTCTCTAGAATATCTATTGATTTATGATACAGTCTCCTGACATACTCATACTCCTCAATAGTCTCATCTGAGAGAAGGTAGGAATCCTTGCTGAATTTGAAATCTTTCAACCTTTTGAACAATGTCTTTCTAAAAAGCATCATGGGTGATTCAATTGGATTGATTTATTTCTCTTCTGAAACCAAACCATCATAGTTTAAAAAACATTGTCATCATTCTTAGTAAATATTTCTTAGTAAATATTTCTTAGTAGATTCTTAGTAAATATTTCTTGGTAAATATTTCTTAGTAAATATTTCTTAGTAGATATTTCTTTTATATATTTCTTTTATATATTTCTTAGTAAATATTTCTTAGTAAATATTTCTTAGTAAATATTTCTTAGTATATATTTCTTAGTAAATATTTCTTAGTAGATTCTTAGTAAATATTTCTTAGTTGCTGTGATATATTTCTTTATAAATATCTTCATAATATTTTCTAAAGCTTTTCTTCTTTGTTTGATTTTCTTAGCTTCCTTTTTAACTAGCTTCTTTAAATTTCCTAATTTGACTTTTGTAAGTCTCTCGATAAATCTTTCCATGTTTTTAGAAATCGAATTGATTTTCTTAATTTTCTTCTCTCTTTTCTTCTTTTTACTTCTTTTTAAAACTTCTAAGTTTTTGTATCTTTCATTGGAAAAACACTTCAATGGATTGACAGAGGTAGGTTCATTGGCAGAAGACATGGGCTCACAGTTAAATGAAGGTTGTTCTGCAGAAGATATAGGTTTCTTGGTGGATTCAATTTCTTTAACAAACGTAGGTTTCTTAAATTTAGGTTCTCCAACATCTTTAGGTTCTTCAATAAATGGATTCTCAGGTGATTTTGATTCTGTAAATATTATTTTCTTTTGTCTTTTGATTTTTATTAGCAATCCATTTCCAAAGTTATTATCAAGATCAGATCTAAAAACAAGCCTGTTTTTATTGAGAGAAGATCTTTTAAAAGAGAAATCTTTAGTCGAAGTGGTAGTGGTGTTCTTATCACTTCCTATACTATTTACAAAATCACAAACTTCAAAATCCTTTATAGAATTACAGAGTGTATACTTTTCTAGACTTTCATCAATTTTGTCTTCAATTTCTTCATCAATTTTGTCATCAATTTTGTCTTCAATTTTGTCTTCAATTTTTTTATCAATTTCTTCATCAATTTTGTCTTCAATTTCTTCTTCAATTTTGTCTTCAATTTTGTCTTCAATTTTTTTATCAATTTCTTCTTCAAGTTTGTCTTCAATTTTTTTATCAATTTCTTCTTCAATTTCTTCTTCAATTCCAAATTGCTCTTGTAATTTTTCTGTAAATAAATTATTTTCTTCCGATACTTCAAACGTAAGCTTCTTATCTTCATTCAATTTCATATTGAAAATTTTACCATTTTTTTGAATGCTTTTGATCGATTTTAAATTTATCACATAGTTTTCCACTGGAGAGTAGAAAGCTAAATTTGCTGGATCTAAAAAAACAAACCCTTCCTGTGTTGTAATTTCTTTTTCCTCAAATCGAATGTATTTCCATTTTGAAACATTTATATTGCCAGTAGCACTATCATCACTTTTGTAGATTGTGTATAATAATTCGTGTACTCCTTCCTTCAATTTATCTAGATTTATCTTAATAAGCTTGAAATTGTACTCTCCCAAAACTTTGTATTTTTTTAGTATGTTTTTTCTTACTTTACGCAGTAGTAGAAGGAGTATCCTCTTTTGCAACTCTATGCTGTTGCTCTCGTAAAACTGCATGGTTATGTTTTGTAAGCTCTTGTAATTGCTATTGCTGATGTTTGTTTTTATAACTTCATAATTGCAGATCATGTGCATGAATCTTAAGAATTATTTAAATAGTGCATAAAAAATATTGTATAGTGCATAAAAAAATATTGTATAGTGCATAAAAAAATCTTGTATAGTGCATAAAAAAATCTTGTTATTTAAAAATAAATGCATGTTATTTAAAAATAAATGCATGTTATTTAAAAATAGATGCATGTTATTTAAAAATAAATGCATGTTATTTAAAAATAGATGCATGTTATTTAAAAATAGATGCTTGTTGTTTTAAAATAAATGCTTGTTTGTTTATCAACTTAATTTTGGTATTTATAAACCAAATGCTTGTTATTAATTTTCAAATGCTTGTTATTAATTTTCAAACGTATTATTTTTATGCTTTTATGCTAAAGAAAACACCTTATTTTATAAAAAATCCCACACAGCATCTTTGCTGCAAACACAACTACTATTGAAATAGGAAAAAATAAATAATCCACAAACTTTTCACATTCATGCCTTATCTGGCAGAAATACGTAAAATAATCCGTAACAACCACTTTCCTATAAAACATATTTTCAAGGAAATATTCTGCACATTCGTCTGGTGACATTGTGTTCAGAAATTTTTCAAGTAGTTTGTTGTATTCATCTTTAATACGGTTTTCCCTCTCAAATCCTTTGGTTTTCATATTAGAAGGATTAAAAAGATGAAGACGTATCTTTTTTCTTTTAAATTCTTTGTAAGTTGTGTAGAAAAAAGATAAAATTGCAGACTTTGTGGGTGTGTAGGTGGAGTATCCTGGAATTTGGAACAAAGCCAGTGTTGAGCCCACCATTGAGAAATGGAAAGGTTTTGAGTTTACGTTTGAATAATGCTTTAGGACCTTTATCATCCCTATGTAGTTTGTGTTTGTCATCAAAATGTGGTCCTCCGCTGTTCTGTCATCGAAATCCCCGGGGATGCAAGCTCCTGTACAGTAAAATATAAAATCATAGTCTGTGGGTCCCTTTTCGAACGTAGAATCTTTACAAACATCTAGCTGTATAAATTTATACAAGCCATCTTCATTCTTCTCGTCTATATAATCCATATCTCTGGATGTACCAGTAACATTGTTCCCTAGTTTTTTAAGAATTCTAAGAAAAGAGTATCCCAAGCCACTACTCCCACCTATTACTAAGATTTTCTTACCATAAATCTTCTTGTTAGTCTTTCTAGTATCAATAAGCGAGTAGATTGCTATTATCAACGGGGAAAAATATATAAGAAATAAAATCATAAGCTCTTAACAAAACGTAGCTTATAAACAATAAAGAACCAATAAAAGTATATTTTTAAAGGAGAGAAAACCAATACAAGTTTTTATAAAAAGCTTGGTCTTCCAAAATATTAAAAAACTATTTAATATATTTTTCTATAAAATCATTTAATTTAATAGGTCTCCGCAAGAACACATCTATTTTACTCTCAATTTCGTATAAACAAACAGACAAATCAAAACAATGTTTCACAATATAAATTTAAGCTTTCTTAGAATAACATAGATGAATAAGAAGGTGATGTTGTTGATAATATGCAATGAGTTCTGTGAGAGATACTGTTTCTACGGGTACAGATCTATACTATTTGCATTCCTAAGAAGTGAATTTCTGTTTACTAAAAAGAAAGCTACATTTATAGTACACATGTTTGTTCTACTGTGTTATCTGTTTACTTTGGTAGGGGGGATGATTTCAGATATGATACTTGGCAAATATAAGACGATTTTATACTTGTCAATACTATATTTTACCGGTACTACGTTTGTTACGTACAGCTCAGTAGCTCTAAACTCTGCTCTGGTTTTATACGCTGGCTTGTTTATGATAGCTCTGGGGACTGGAGGCATAAAGCCGTGTGTGGCAGCATTCGGAGGAGACCAAATAAAGGGGAAAGAGAGAGAGAAAGATTTAACATTCTTTTTTAACTTCTTTTACTTTGCAATAAACTTGGGAAGCATGTTGTCAACATTCATCTCTCCAATATTGACTAACCTGGAATGTGAAGGTAAGAAAACATGCTACCCTGCTGCTTTTGGAAGTTCATCTGTGCTTTTATTGCTTTCTATACTTCTGTTCTACGTAGGATCTAGTTTGTATGTCAAACACATTCCCAAAGTTAGTGATTTTTTAACACAGATATCTAATGTGTTTAGTATGCTATTTAGTTTTGATAGAAATCAACAGCCATCGGCAATTGCAGAAGAGCATCACATTGAGCAAGCTGATGAAAATTACAATATTATGAGAATTCTGAAGCTATTTGGACCAATTACATTTTTCTGGATGCTTTTCGATCAACAAGCCACAACTTGGGTAGAGCAAGGATTCAAAATGAAGAATACATCGATGATTGGAAATACGAATATAAAGATTCTATCTTCTCAGATGCAAACCTTCAATTCGATATTTATTCTATTGTTTATTCCTCTCTTTTCTCGAGTAATTTATCCATTTATTGAGTATATTGGTATAAAATTGACACCAATCAAAAAAATGGCATGTGGGATATTTCTAGCCTCTGTGAGCTTTATAATCTCTGCTTATATCGAGCATATGATCTACATAGCTTCCTTAAAGGGAGAGCAAATGTCTATTCTATGGCAACTCCCACAATATTTGATTCTGACAGCAGGAGAAATTATGCTTAACATGACAGGACTTGAATTTGCATATTCAGAAGCACCCGAGTCTATGAAGACTCTTATTCTTGCTTGCTGGTTGCTTACAGTTACCTTTGGGAATTTCTTTGTGATTTTATATTCAACTGTAGACATCCTGAAATTTGTTGATACACAAGAATCAGAGAAGTATAATTTCTTGATATATGCATCAATGGGCTTAGTAGCTACGTATGTGATGTTTAAATTAGAAAAAGGATACAATAAAAGTAAATAAAATTTACATAGAATTTCATAGAATTTAAAATTTACATAGAATTTCATAGAATTTAAAATTTACATATATTTTTACATATAATTTTATAGAAAATTTCTACCTGATTTATAATTCTTCTTGATATCTTTTTATAGATTGATTTAACTTCAATCCCAGTAGATCTGGATGCAACGAGTTGATTATTATCAAATCCACCATCTAAATTAATTTTATACTTACTCCCAGTATAACCACCAATAAGGTGACGGAAAGATAATCTTCAGCATAGTTCATTGCATGATAGAAGTATGGAAAGTACAAATAAATGTTAAACCCAAAGAAGATAGCCAAGAATATTACTATTAGGATTGCCAACTAAATTACCAATTCACTTACCATTCTAAGCTTAGTCCTATATCCGTATGGAACCAAGATCCTCCCAAGCAGATAATCGTTTAGGTTGTTGACAATAAAGAATGAAAATATGTTTATGCCAATTATTACAACAATCACGCAGTAGAAAGGCCCACGTAGATGGCTTTTGTAAACCAAGCTCAATTCGGAATTCTCTTCAATATCACAAATCATAGTAGACAATGTGGAGAGTGCTAGAATCATCGACATATTGATGACATAGAGTAGTAAAGTATAAAGTACAAATTGAGAATCCATTGTGTATGTGGGGTATTTGTGACATTAATATTTGTATACAAACTGGTATTCATTTTGTATGTGAGGTTTTATGACAGAAATAAACAAACAATGTATAATATTGAAGATAAATTAATTCTTAGCATGTCAAATTTATTAATTTATGCAACGCGTTTTAATTTATGTTATTTTGTGGAATTCTCTTTTGAGAAATTGAAATTTGAAGGCTCATCTGTAATTATTGAGATGCCTACATTGTTCTTAAGGGCTTGAACAACAACTAAATAATACGGAGATGTAAGATCTACTTTTAAATTTACTACATTTGTAATAGAATCAAAAACTTTAAGCCTGGTGTCTTCTGGAACAAATCTTTCCTCATAAATAATTTTGTAAGATTTATGCAAATGCATAAATTTATTTTGAATAAAACTTTTGATTTTGTCGGAGTCAAATTTAAAGAATTCATCAATCGGAATAATTCGTTGAATATACGAAAAATAAATAGCTCTCTCTCTCAGAGCTCTAAAGATGCAAGAAGGACTCAATTCTGAATCATTCGAAACAAAAAACATGCTACGATATTGGAAATATATCTTAAACGGATTTTTCTCTAAGGATTTCACTTCTTTCAAAATTTCTTCTCTGATATTTATATTTTCATAATTATCGTAGGTTTTTGAAGAATCGACGAGATTTGTAAGTACACCCAAAAATTCTTTAAAGGCTTTTTCTTCTCTGCCTTTCTTACAAGAAACATAAAAACCAGATTTCATGGGCTTTACTTTTTAAAATTGTTAGTAAATTTTATAAGTAGTAAATTCAAAAATGGGATATAAAAAAAAAATATTGTTTCTATGCAGAAGAAATATTGTTTTCATGCTTTATGATGCAGAAGGGATATTGTTTTAATGCTTTATGATGCAGAAGGGATAATGTTTTCATGCTTATTATTTATATGTTTTATTCTTGTTTCTATATGCTTATTATTTATATGCTTTATATGCTTGTTTTTTCAAATCCTCGTTGTTTTTTTCTACCCCAAATGCTTTATGGAAATAAATACAGTTGGGATGTAATTTCCAAGTTTTTTGATGAGAAAGGACTTGCAGGTCAACAAATAGATTCTTTCAATCAGTTTGTTAAGACTAAGATGCAAGAGGTGATAGATGAAGCACCAGTGATCACAGTACAATCAACAATCACCGCAGGACAAGAGAGTAGGAGGAGAATAAGTCTGAGATTTGGACAGATCTACGTTTCTAAACCACCGACATACACAGAAGCAGATGGAACAACCATCACGCTGACACCAAATGAAGCACGATTGAGAGATCTAACTTATTTGTCACAGCTTTATGTAGATGTTACTAAAGAGACAGAGAATGAGTTTGGAGCAGTAGACGAGCACAAGTACAGTAAAGTACCATTCGGGAGTATTCCAGTGATGGTGAAGAGTGACTACTGTGCTACTACAAACAATCATGCACAGGACAATATTAGTAATTTAATTTCTTTTAATGCAAGCAAGGACGAGTGTGAGTACGACGTAGGAGGGTACTTTATAGTAAATGGATCAGAGAAGGTGATAATAGCCCAAGAGAGGATGGCTTCCAATACGATCTATGTATTCAAGAAAGGACAGCCAGCACCATACACACACTATGCAGAGATACGATCAGTGCCTGAGAAAGGAGCAAAGAGCCCCAGTGCACTGTCTCTGAAGCTGTGCAAGCCAAGTGTGATACGAGTTTCTATTCCGTATGCCAAGCAAGATATCCCACTGTTTATTTTATACAGAGCTCTAGGATTTCTCTCAGACAAGGAGATTACAGACCACATAGTGATTTCCAATGATGAAGAGATGTACGATCTCCTCAAAGAGAGTATAATAGAATCCTCAGTGATTCAAGATCAGGTCATGGCCTTAGACTACATTGGCAAGAGGACAGCACCAGTGGGGTCTACAAGAGATAAAAGAATCAATTTTGCTAAAGACATCCTAGCCAAAGAATTTCTCCCCCACATTGGTACACAAGAGTTCTGCGAGACGAAGAAAGCATACTTCTTGGGATATATGGTACAAAAACTACTACTAGTAGCCCTGGGGAGAAAGAAAGAAGATGATAGGGATCATTACGGGAAGAAGAGGATGGACCTGGCAGGACCCCTACTAGCCTCTCTTTTCAAAGCACTTTTTAAGAAGCTGTGTGGAGAAACAGGAAAGCATATGCAAAAGTGTATAGAAAATGGAAGAGATTTCAATATAGCTCTGGGACTGAAGGCTTCTACAATAGCACAAGGCTTCCGATATGCATTAGCCACAGGAAACTGGGGAGACCAGTCGAAGGCTATGCAGACGAAGGCAGGAGTAGCCCAAGTCCTGAACAGGTACAATTTTCTATCTACACTCTCCCATCTCCGAAGAGTAAATACGCCAATAGAGAAAGAGGGGAAGCTAGCCAAGCCAAGACAGCTCCACAATACACACTGGGGGATGATCTGTCCCGCAGAGACCCCAGAGGGACAGGCCTGTGGGCTTGTGAAGAATCTCAGTCTACTGGCTTATATTTCTGTAGGGAGTCCAAGTGAACCGATTGTAGAATTTCTAGAAGAGTGTGGAGTGGAATCTTTAGAAGAAATTTCGTCTTTCCAGCTGAGCAATTCTACGAAGGTGTTTGTAAATGGAAGCTGGATTGGAATACATGAAGATCCGGAAGAGTTAGTAGAATCTCTAAAGACACTCAGGAGGTGTTTGGAGATAGATAAAGAAGTAAGCATAGTACGAGATATCCGAGAGAAGGAGATTCGTATACAGTCAGATTCTGGGAGACCAGCCAGGCCTTACTACGTAGTGAAAGATAACAAGCTGTGTATAGAAGAAGCTATAAAAAGTGTAGAAGAGCTGAAGAGATACAAATGGAATGATCTGATAGAAAGGGGGCTGGTAGAATTTCTAGATGTAGAAGAAGAAGAAATAAGCATGATAGCTATGTCCCCAGAACAGCTCTCTGCAGATGGACTGATGGTGTACACACACTGTGAGATCCATCCAGCTACTATCCTGGGGGTGTGTGCTTCAGTCTCCCCATTCCCAGACCACAACCAGAGTCCTCGTAACACTTATCAGTCTGCTATGATAAAGCAAGCTATGGGAGTTTATTCCACCAATTTCTTACTGAGGATGGATACCCTAAGTAATATTCTATTCTACCCCCAGAAGCCTTTGGTTACTACCAAGACTATGGAGTATATCAAAGAGCTATCCCCCGGACAGAATGCTATAGTAGCTATAGCTTCCTATACAGGATACAACCAAGAAGATAGTATCATTATGAACCAGAGTGCTATAGACAGGGGACTGTTCAGGAGCTTCTTCTACAGGACATACACAGACCAGGAGAATACTACTAGGCCTGGTGTATGTGAGGAGATGTGCAGGCCAGTGAGGGGGGAGGTCTTGAGGATGAAGAATCTGAACTATTCCAAGCTAGACGATGATGGGATTATATTTCCAGGAATGAGAGTCACAGGGGATGATGTTCTGATAGGGAAGGTTAGTCCTATTTTGGATCCTGAGAGATCTACGAAGGGGTCTCCTGTTTATATCAAGAAAGACAGCAGTACTGCCATGAGGAGGACTGAGGAAGGCTTTGTAGATTCAGTGATAGTCTCCAACAAAGATGGATACAAATTTACTAAAGTAAAAATTAGAAGTGGGAGGATTCCTCAGATGGGAGATAAGTTTGCTTCTAGACATGCCCAGAAGGGTACTATAGGAATCACTCTCAGGCAGGAGGACATGCCTTTCACTGCTGAAGGAATAGTCCCAGACATTATTATCAATCCCCATGCCATTCCCAGTAGAATGACTATAGGCCATCTTATAGAATGTCTCTTGGGGAAGACCTGTGCCCTGACTGGGGAGGAGGGGGATGCTACCCCTTTCTCTGGTGTTACTGTAGATTCTATTTCTCAGAGACTGAAAATGTTCAACTTCCAACAGCGTGGCTTTGAAGTTATGTACAATGGCTATACGGGTAGAAAGCTCAGAGCCCAGGTCTTTATAGGCCCTACCTACTACCAAAGACTCAAGCATATGGTAGAAGATAAAATTCATGCAAGAGCAAAGGGTGCTCTCCAGGTCCTCACCAGACAGCCCGTGGAGGGTAGGTCCCGAGATGGTGGGTTGAGATTCGGAGAGATGGAGAGAGATTGCATAATCTCCCACGGAGCTTCTGCCTTCCTCAAGGAGAGACTCATGGATGTCAGTGATCCTTACTGCTGCTATGTCTGTGATTCTTGTGGTCTCATAGCTATCAATGCTAAGAAATATAATGAATGTAAAGGATGCAACAACAGAACAAATATTTCTCTGGTAGAAATTCCTTATGCTTTCAAACTTCTACTTCAGGAATTGATGGCTATGAATATTGCTCCTAGGATACGAACTGAATAAATAAGTTTAAAATAAATTGAGTAAATAAGTTTAAAATAAATTGAGTAAATAAGTTTAAAATAAATTGAGTAAAATTTATGCATAAACTGAATTAATATTATATAATAAAACCTCTAACCATCTTTACTTAAGAGACCATATTTCTTTAAATCCAATTTTAACGTATTAAAATGGGAGAATTATCCCACCCTAATAGACCACACCCAAAAAAATAGAGTATCAGTTGAGGAAGATACTCTGTGTATTAAAATGGGAGAATTATAAAAGTGGGAGGAGAAAAAACTTACATTAAGCAAAAAGAGTGTTTAAGAACTTCTGAACAATAGAATGGCAAAGACTTGTTGCAAGAATATTATAATGCAGTAAAACACAGATATACAAACTTATTAAAAATAAAGAAGAGATAAAGTTGCTTTGGAACAATAATGCAAATGAAAACTGCTAACAAAGTGCAATTTAGACTTATTAATGTTCTGTAGGGGCATGAAAACGTTGTACTGAGAGGTTTCTTAACCAATAAAGAATTATTAAAAGCATCAGCTAAATAATCATAATCTAGTAATGTTTGGTTCGAGAAAATATTAGTTTTGGGTTTATCAGAAGAATCTTCTGTGGAAGAGCCAGGTTTCTTTAAATCCAGTATATTATATTAACTATAGAAGAAAGAAACTACAACATAGATGAAACAGCGTATAATACAAAATGTTGAAAGTGATTTCTGTGGTTAATAATTGTAAAAATTTTTAACAAAACTTGTAATTAAGCTTTGAGTTAACACGTTAGAAAAAAAAGCCTTCGGTCATAAACACATCCTCAAAGGTTATGTGCTTCAAGAACATCGATATGTCTAAAAAGGGGGGGGGTTAAATAGAATGAAAATAAAAAGGCATGGTTTTCCCAGTGTAACATTTTTTCTAATCTTAGAAGTTAAATGAGAAGCTGATAAAAGAACATTTTTCTAATCTAGTAACAAGTTAAATGAGAAGCTGATAAAAGAACATTTTTCTAATCTTAGACAATGCTACATGCCATCCTAAAATTGTTAAGCAACATTGAATTTTTGGCTTTATGCAAATACTACCAGTAAATATCAGCCTTTCAATAAAGGTATAATCAGGTCTTTAAAATTGAAATATCAAAATTTAATTCTCTCTTCAATATTGGTTTTTTATACAGTTTAACCTATCTGTATCGGAAACTTCATTTTTTTAAGATCGAACTTTTTTACCCTTAAATGGAAGCATCCACATCAAGGACAACACGAAAAAAATAAATACAAAAGAAAAGATGAAAGTTTAACGTATAAATAGAATGTTCCTGCTATAAAGTAAGAGAGCTGAGTATAAAGTTTAATTGCCCTGTTTATACTTTGCATAACAGTTAAAAAAATAAAGAATTTTTCTACTGAAGATGAGAATGGTGGGGAAAAAGTTGGAAACAACATTTCTTCTCATATTTTCCATGAAAAACTATTTGAATGGTTTAATAGCTGGAGACAAAGATTTTGCACTGTTCAGGATTCTAATATACAAATGGAATTGGGAAAATTTCTATAAAGTTGATAATTTTAAGACATCCAATGGTTGCTTGCATAAATTTAATGACCGACATAGCATTAGTAGCAAGTTAATACAATACAGGGAGAATTGGGTCTTGTGAATCATGTGCATAGGATCTTTAAAAATTGATACTGAAGGATGTCCACCTGAAAACATCTTTAATTGTGATGAAAGAGTATTCATTAAGTGTACATCCAATAGAACTCTTTGGTACAAAGGAGAAGAAAAATAGGTAAAGTTTAACAATGAGTGAGAAACATTATTATTTTGATTAAGTATGCAAGCAGAGAAGATTGCTTATTGGTTAAGCTACAATGCTAGAGGGATTTAAAAGTCGAGATATCAACCAAGCTTAAAATTAAATATGTCAACAATGCAAAAGCATGGATGAATTTGAAGATCTATGAAACATAGTTTGATGATTTGAACAAGAAGATGAAGTCAGAAAACAGAGGGATTCTTTTGACGTTATACAATGCATTAGTTCATCCAATTGGAGTATAGTAATATAAAGCTTTTTTATTTTCCAACGCGATTGACATCAATGATACAACCTCCTTGACCAAGGAATTATAAATTCTTTTAAAACTCTTTATAAAAAGAAACTGAAATCGAAATTAGACCATGGTATGGAATTAAGCAAAACAAAAACATATTATGATGTTCTTAAACAAGAAATTTTCAGTAACGACAAGGTTGATAGAAGAATAAAAACGGACGTTAAAATACAATTTAAAAAGCTGGACATATTCGTGTACGATAAAGTAAAGAGAGAAAATTCTATTATTGAAATCGAAATCACCTCTCTTGACAACCTGCAGACTTAGGAACAAGAAAAAACTCGGAAGTACGACCTTCTTGCAAACGAAGTAGGGTTGATGTACAAATGTAAGGTCAGGATAATTCCTTATGTTATGACATGGGATGGGTGGGTGACGGCCTACCACAGAAAACATGTAAGTGCCTCAACCTTTCAACTAGTACCGAGACATACATTCAGTCGAGGGTCTTAAAGAATACTTTAGAGAGGAATACAGGCAGGGACACTGAGAAGGAGGTTCAACAATAAGGGAGGCTGATGAGATCGCACAAAGGCTGGTTTTAGAGAAGAGAACACGCTTTGTTCAACAACGAATTAATGCTACCTATTTGTAGCTTCAATAAAACATATTATGATGTTCTTAAAGAGTTTAAACTTATAGATCTACTTAAAGTTTTACTTGAATTTGGAATGATGAGTCAAGTTAAACAATTAAAAATTGTTATCGAAAAGCAATTGACAACGCCATGGTGAATTAAAAAGAATTATTAGACAATAAAACTGAAGAAGTTATACCATGCTATAACAAAGATTTATAAAGGTTGAATTAGAAAAATCAGAATAGCCACATGAGAGGAATCCTTATTTATTAAAACAGAAGAAACAAATACGAATATTCTAGTAAAGACTTTGACATATCTTGAGGCAACAGAGTCATAGTCGAGCTTTAAAACTATATTTTAATCAACGATTGAGAAATATTAGAAACTTTATACCAATTTAAACGAGTTTTTAAAAAAAAAATAAAAAGACAATCCACAGTGCTTATATTCGTAAAAAAGATTTTGTATATTTTGTTGTTTTCCGATCTTTTTAGGATTTTTTCCTTTATGTGGAGGGTAGACTGTAGTTTGTCATTGCAGAAGGTGCATTGAAAAATCACAAGCGTTGTTGAGTTTGTTAACGAGACGTAAAATGCTTTTAAGCTGTCAAAAATTATAAATTGCTTTTGAAAGTGTTGGGTGTACTTCGAAACCACAACTGAAAACAATACTATCCCTTTGATTGAACACACTTTAATAGAATATGATTTAAATCTCATGGAATTTTACCTTTCTGTTGAAGTTGACTATTCTTGTGGTGAATGGGAAGAAAGACTGTTCGATTTATGCAACATCTTTTTTATCAAGTGAGGACACTTAATAACAAAGATGTTGCATATGCTTTAGAAGAAATGAATATCAAAATATCTTTAACTATATTTAGCAGATTAAGAGCCTTGAATAGAACTGTGTGACAATAAATTAGTTGATCTAAATTGCAAAATGTGTATGTTAAATTTTATTAACAATGAAGTCAAATCATAGAGAAAAACAACCTTTTAAGTCAATTTTAGAGACAGAAACTAAACTCTCCCTAATAAGACCACTTTTGTTCTGGAACAAAATTCCATTAGGGATGTTTGCTGTATAACAAAATATATTGAATAAGAAAAATTAGATTCATTGGTTTATATTGGAACTTAATAAAATAGATTTTATTGTTTATACTTTAAACTTTTGGACCAGGGCCAGGTTCATTATTTTCAAGAACCTACCCATCTCTTACACACTTTGAAGTAGAAACTTATATCTCTCTTAAAGTATATAATATATAATTTAGATCTGTATTAAGGCAGTTGATTACTCTTAAAACATTATTCCAAGCTATAGAGATTAAAATATTGTCTTCAAACATTTTATTTCCTGAAGAAAATGTAATATTTAGAAAAATTTAACTGGGAGAGTCTGATGGCGTAATGGATAACGCGTCTGCCTTCTAAGCAGAAGATTTCGGGTTCGCGTCCCGCTCGGAGTGTTTTTTTTATAAAGCATTAGCTTATTGTTTGAAAGTCACGCGTTGAGTCTTGTTCAGTGCATTTTTATAAAAATTTGAACCATCAAATATTGATTGTTATTAATGCCAGTTTAGGTCTTTATTTAAGTAATAATATACTCTGTTATCAAATGAGACTTAAGATGAAACTGTCTCCATTAGTGTGTTTTAAGTATGTGCTCCGAAAAAATGTGTATATGTGTGAAACTAGATATCGAGTTGAATTGAATAGCATATGTTTGAACCATAACTAGTTATTAAAAATACCAAGTCTCTGCTGAAGCATTCAGTCAAAAGTAGAAAGCTAGTTGGTATATGTTGATCTACGGTAGTCCATTAGAGTCTAACTGGCGTATAAGTTTTTGTTTTCATATGTATATAGGCTACCTTAAGGGGGAGGGGTATGAAACACATTTTATTTAGGGTGTATATGTTGACTGAGTACTGAAAGAAAACACATCCTAAATAAATTATATGCCCACAATAGAAGTTAGACTGTATTAAGTATTTTGAAGAGTTGTTTTATGAACAGCTTTTTAAAATCTAAAAAAAATCATAATTATAAAATAAGGCTTAAAAGTGTCTTAACATATGGTTGACTATGAAAGATGCATATTCTGTTAAAAAATGAAAACAATAAATATGAAATTTCACTTAGATTTCAGTTCTAAAGAAGAAAGTAAATTTCAAGCCTTTCTAAAAACTTAGAAATTTTTATCCCGTGAATAATTTTTTAAAATTTCAAATAAATTTATTTTGGGACATGAAATGTATTTTAGAAATACCTTTGTGGTTTAAATTTCTCAGAGTTTATTGGCATATCTAAAACATGGAAAGGGTCAAGCATTACAAAATCACAGTAGTCTTTGTACACACTTTTAAACACCTCATCTACATTCTCAGAACAAACAAATACGAAAGATACCCCCGTTAAAGTTGAATACACTGAAATCCTCTTTTCTGAAAAATAGAAATGCTCTACAGGCCTTTGTTTGGTTACTTCAGAGACCATAAAACGAATAGAATGTAAAGAGCTACATAGAATAAGTAAATTATTAGTATCTTCTTTCTTTTCTCTTTGGTAAGCATAAACCATTGAACCAGATGCATTTAGTATGAAGAAGTGAGAAATCATGGGCATAAATATGTCTTTGTTTTTAAATTTCTTTTCTACACACTGCACATCTCTTACTTTGAATCTTCCATTTGTTTAAACATCCCATGTGGTAATTTGTAGAGCACACACTGCAAGAGTGGAGATCATAAATAGTAATGTCTTCGTAGCAGATGCAACAGGTGAGAAACAACCCCAGTAGATCTAAAAGATCTGGTGTCAGAGAATGTTTCTTGATCTCAACTCTGCAAAGTTCGCAAATAGAAAAATTGTCTAAGAAAGCGTGTGTATTGCAATATTTACAACAAGCTTGCATAATTTATGCAAATTATTTGTACTAATACAAGTGACCTTAGTGTAGTGGTTATCACGTTTGTCTAACACGCAGAAGGTCCCCAGTTCGAGCCTGGGAGGTCACATTTTTTAAAAATATTATACGTTAGTTTAGTGTAATTGAGTTTGTCTAACACGCAGAAGGTCCCCAGTTCAAGCCTGGGAGGTCACATTTTTTAAAAATATTATACGTTAGGGCCCATGCTGGTTATTCGTTGCTTTTGTTTTTAATCGTCGTTTTTAAAAAAAAAATATATAAATTAGATATTTATTTAAACATGGATAACAAGACGTTAAACGGTTTCTCTTCTCTATCTTATACTCCCAAATGAATTGAATAATGTATTATGACTGTTGTTCTTTAGATATTCCGGGGTTTTAGAGTAAAAACTTTTTCATATGTCCCCAAAGGCCATCGATCGTTTGTGTGTGCACCATGGGATCGTCGGGATCAACAAAGTTATATGAATGGTTTACTTGTCTATGGCTGTATAGATCGTTGCCATTTAGCGCTGTAGAATAAGCTCTCCACTAATCAGTGACTATTATTGTACCTGGTAAAATATGATCTTGTATTATTTGCCCAATAGTCTAGTCTGTGCATTTCTATTAGGTACTGGAATGATGAAAGCCTTTTTGGTTCCCCTTTCTACGCCATCAATATACCATTGACCATTTGTTAGACGTCCTCTATTATATTTTCTTTTTAAATAAAGTAACTTTCATCTATTTCTACAATTTTACTCGTACCATCTTCATTTAAACCTCCAAGCAAATCATTATTTGAATAAATATAATCAGAAATACCCTTTCTAGCTAAATCTGCATATTCAGACACGGTGTTTCTGTGTATGTCTAACTCATATGCGATATCTAGTATCGGACATCTATTTATATGTTTGTACATAATTAAGAAAATTATGCGCATAGACAAACGTGTCCCCTCAAAAAAGCTTTCATGGCGTATATTCAATGTGAAGCGACAAGTTGTTCTACAAACCCAATGAAATCCATCGGGCGACGACTTTCTTTTCACATATTTCATTCTTGAGCCATCCATGCATCGAGTACAAATCATTGAATTTCTAAATACTCCGAGTTGGTCCAAAAACGAATTTTGTTTGATTTTGGATGAAAAACACTGCTGAGATAACTTTCATTTATTTTTAGACAAAATAATTCATCCTCTGTAAAGATTTTTTCTTCGTCTATAATTTCCAGTATTGAAATTTTTGGCATATAGGGGATGGGCCTAATAATTTTTTAAAAACGACAATTAAAAACAAAAGCAACGAATAACCAGCATGGGCCTACGTTAGTTTAGTGTCATCAAGTTTGGTTATTACACAGAAGGTCCCCAGTTCGAGCCTGGGAGATCACATTTTTTAAAAATATTTTAATTAGAAAACTTTACTAGACCATCTGCTGTCAGCTCCAAGGTTTTCCCTTTGACTACACAATTCTCATAGATGCAGCTTACAAACTTCCAGTTTACTACATTCCACCAATTACTTACATACTCAGGCCTGTTGTTTTTATATTTCAAATAGTAAGCATGTTCCCAAACATCAAGTCCGAGCAGAGGAACGAGGTCAGAACTGAACATTATTGGACTATCTTGGTTTTCTGTGGGTTTGATTTCTAGTTTCTTAGTGGCTTTATCGTAGCACAACCACACCCACCCAGAGCCAAAGAGACCAACAGCTTGAGCATCAAAAGCTTTGATAAAGGAATCCAGAGATTGGAAGCTTTCATTGATCTTAAGCATAAGCTCTTTGTTGATATCCTCAACAGACGAAGAAGGGGACATGTAGGCCCAGAAGAGGGAGTGGTTGTAGTGTCCTCCACCATTGTTAATTAAAGATTTCTTAATTTCAGGACTGTAAGTCTTTGTGGAGTCTTTAATATTAGCAAGTAGATTGAATAGAGAAGTTTCTTCAATGTTATTGTCTTCTACTGTCTTGTTAAGCTTGTTGATGTAAGTTTGATGGTGCTTAGAATGGTGAGTCTTCATAGTTTCTTTATCAATATGAGGCTCTAAATCTTCGTATTTGTAGGATAAATCAGGTAGAGAAAAAGCCATTTTGGGGATAAAAAAAATTAAACTTTAAACTCCATTTTGGGGATAAAAAATTGAACTTTAAACTCCATTTTGATGAAAAAACTGGTTGGTTATTAAATATTCTCCAATTGGTTCTTTCAAATATTTTTTATAAACAATTTTCAAAAATAATTTCTCATGTACAAGAAAATTACAATATTGAGAGATCCAAGCACTGTAGAATTGAGATTCTTAGAAGGACAACCTGTTGAATTAGAAAAAATATTAACCAAAGAGGAATGGGATTCAACTATTTCTGAGGTCAACGAAGCAATGAGAGATAAAATATCTTTTTCTTATTTCTTTCTGTTTCTTTTTGGTCTTCCAGAGAAAGAAATCGACAAAACAGTAGAGAAGATAAATTTAGAATTTGGAGAGAGAGGAATATATTTTTGTAATCCAAAAAGTTTACAATTTCAAGAAATGGAGATAATATTGAATCTGCATAAATAATATTGATCTGCATGAATAATATTTATCTGCATAAATAATATTGAATCTGCATGAATAATATTTAATCTGCATTAATAATATTGATCTGCATGAATCTGCATGAATAATATTGATCTGCATGAATCTGAATAAATAATATTGAATCTGCATGAATAATATTGAATCTGCATAAATAATATTGATCTGCATAAATAATATTGGATCTGCATGAATAATATTGATCTGAATAATATTGAATCTGCATTAATATGGAAGTGTGCCGTGGTATGATGTAAATTTGCATAAATAGAATATTTATAATTTCTTTAAATTTATATATTGAAATCTATATTACTAAATAAAACCTTTTGTCAACACACAATATTATTATTTTAATTATATTAAAGTAATTTATTTATGCTTTGCTTAATTTGTTCTAGTCTCTCTAGATACTTCTTTCTATCTCTTATTTCGTATTTGAAGAATGAATTCATCTGGACTTCTCTTATTAAGATCCTAATTTTCTTGTCTACATCTATTTTTTCTTTAATCTCGTGTCTTTCTGGTCTCATGTGCTTGTCAGAGAAGGTACCCATGTTTATTTACAAAATGTTGCTTTTTAATTCCCAAACTCCAATCAAAATTTGATAAATTGATTATGCAGAATTTAAGAAATTCTGATTGGATGAAATAAGTTGAAGAATAATTTAGGCCAAAGTGAAATATTAAAACAATTTCAATGAAAGAAAAGAAAAATAATTTTCACTAAAATGTAATATTGAAAGATGATGCCAATAAAACTTTTATTTTGAAGATTGTTTCAAAAGTACACTGTGAGATATTTTTAAAGAAGAATATTTATGAGTATTTACACCACCCTGTTTATGCAATGGATTGTTAAAGTAATTTCTTACAATGTAAATAATTCTAAAAAGGCAGTTGATGATTTAGAAAGTTTAATTGGCGTAGAAGTGTACGATCTTGTTCTTATTTCTCTTCAGGAGTATTATTGGTTCCTAAAAGACTCCAATTTTAAGAACTACAAATTTAAATACCATCAGAATGTTTGGGGGCTGTTTTGTTTGGTTTTGAGCAATAAGCCTTTGGATATACTCTGGGAGAAATTCTGTTTTGGGTCTTTCTACTGTGGTAATAAAGGATACATAAAATGTACCATCAATGATTCTTTTGTTTTTATTTCTGCACATCTCTCGCATGGACAAACTAACTGCAAACGCATAGAAGAATTGAATAGAATTATCCCTAAAAACATTGACATTCCTTTTGTACTCGCCGGAGACCTAAACTTTAGATTTATTTCTGAAAACAAATTTTATATTGAGAAGCTTGACCAATTTTCTCCACTGAAAAAGAAGCTTGGTCTTTTTGAGCATCAGATTGATTTCCCACCTACTTACAAATATAAAAAGAATTCTCCTCACTTCGATCTCAGTAGAGTTCCTTCGTATTGTGATAGAATTGTTGGTAGAAATATCAAAATAGATTCCTACGAAACCAATCTAGAGGTTCTCAATAGTGATCATAGGCCTGTGATGATAACTGGAAGTGTATCAAAAAGGAAGTTAAACATCACAGCAGAATCTCCCAAATGCAATTATTCTTGGGTGATGTGCTTTATTTATAACAACACTCTATTTATTCTAATATTGTTTATGCTTTATGTCATTTTAATATTGTTTATGCATTATGCATTGTGATTACAATACTGTTCTTATACTATTTATGCATTGTTTCTAATTTTATCAAAACATTTACTCTAATACAAATAAAGCATTGTGATTCCAATACTGTTCTTATACTATTTATGCATTGTTTCTAATACTATTTATGCATTATTTTAATATGCATTTTTTCTAATTTCTCCACCCCAATGGACAACAGACGGGAATACGATGAGTCTGTCAAAATTTCCTATTCTTTGAAGATGGTAGAGATTGACACTGTAAATGGACATCCCATAAAAGTAGAACTGTGGTGCAGTGATATAAATCCAAAAACTATAAAATTCCAAGATAGAAGGATTCTAAATGTTTTTAAATGTGATATTTGTGGAAAAGAATTTGATGAAAATAAAAAGATGCTTCTGCATAAAAACTACCATTTAATAAAAAAGTAAGCAAGAAAAAATCTATAAAATTTTCTGAATGAAGAGTAAATGAATTTTCTAAATAAAAGCAATATTTTTACTGCACAAATTTCTTTAATGAACTATGAAATATAAAAAAAGGATTATTATAAATATTACTACTGCATAAATTCCATATTCCTGCATCATACTTTTAAGATGCATATTTTGTATGTTGCTTTGCATTTGCTTGGCCTCCAAGCTCATTCGTGTAGCTAATTTGTTGAGATTATCAATGTTTTCTTTTCTTTGAATAATAAGGTTTAGAGATTGAGCTAAGATGTCTTTGGTCTCATCAACTGCTTCTAGTCCTTGTTGATATCTTGAATCTCGATTGAATTTATCACTGAGACTCGTAAGGGTGGAATCGAAGGTGTAGTACGTAGCTCTTGGATCGTCTTTGTAGATTTTCATAAACTCGCTGTGAAGCTCATCGAAGTATTTCAGCACACTCCTCTCGGATGAATATTTATCAACAATCACAGCAAAAACCAAATTTGAGAATACTTTCAGCATAAAAGTCAGCTTATCAGCTTCAGAATCAAATTTGTAGAATTTTGTATCAGAATCTTCCGGAAGAGAAGCTACTACAGAATTGAGTTCTTTAAGGATGTTGTTTCCTACGTTCGCATTTCTGGCCTGTGGGGAATATTCACCACTGAGAATTTGTTGTGAAGGAAGTTTTTTTATAAGAGTGTAAAGTACAGCCATGGGGTAAATAAACAAACATAAAAAAGATCAATAAATATACATAAAAGAGAAGCATAAAAGAGAAGCATAAAAGTGAAGCATAAAAGTGAAGCATTAAAGATATGCATAAAAGATAAGTATTAAAGAGAAGTATTAAAAAGAAGCATTAAAGTGAAGCATAAAAGTGAAGCATTAAAGAGAAGCATTAAAGAGAAGCATTAAAGTGAAGCATAAAAGTGATTATTAAAGTGAAGCATAAAAGAGAAGCATTAAAGATATGCATAAATGATAAGTATTAAAGAGAAGCATAAAAGTGAACTACTGTTCTAGAACTCAGTACATTCATATCCCTTCAAAGGGCCATCTGCATAGAACAACTTGGGTCTATAAGATTCCTGCTCTTGCATTACTGAACTCTTTCTAAATTTCTTTTTTAAACTTTCAAGGCTTTGGATACTCGCGTAGGTCAATTGGGCTATTTTATTGCTTGAAAACTTCTTCCAACCTTTGTTGTTGATTTTCTTGTGGAAGGAGACTATGCATAAAGGATCTATCATGTTTACAAAGGCATAACCTACGTTGCATTTATTTTTGAAATCCATTCTTAGATAAACAAAGTCATAGCATCCGAAATGATGCTCATTCAGTAGATCTATCAGCATCTTCTGTGTGTATTTATTTGGAATATTTTTAATCATGCAAGTTGTCCTTCTGTCTTTCAGCTTCTCAATGTCTTCTAGCTGGATTCTAAATTTGGCATCTACGTGTGTGTTTAAGAAATTCTCTGTTTTCTTAAGATAAAGACTCTTATCATTCTCTAGAAGTCTCGAATGGCAATCTTTTGCTTCGTTTGATGATTTGCATAATTTACTGACCGTCTCTTTCTTTTCTTCATCTTCAGATGACTCTGTGCTTATTTCTGAGTTTACAACTGAGTTTGTATTCTTATTGTTTTCTTTATCACTGCTAGTGCATGAACTATCTGCCTTATCTTTAGTAGGTCTAAACCCCTGTTCAAAATATTGGCATATCCTCTCAATCACTTTGTTGTTGCAGAGTCTGATAGAACTAAAATGCTGTTTTTGGTATTCCATAAAATAGCTGTGGACATACTCACTGTTGATTTTGAAAACCCTTCGAACGTCCTCTCCGTTTATTCTCAAAGATTGCTCCTCCGTGTTTTCCTCGGGAAGAAATCCTTCGTATTTCTTTAGATACCTTGGAAATGAATATCCTTTGTTTGAATTCTCTTTCATAGAAAATTCTTTCTCTACACAAAATGCTGTCTCTTGGATTGTTTCCTCGAAAACGTCCTTTAAAAAGTCTTTATGCATAATGCAGAAGAAACGAAATATTTAAACAGATTTGCATAAACACATTAAACAAACTTTTAGAAAATTATTTTCGTATCCTTATGGAGGAAGGAGATTTTAAAAAGTCTGTGGGATGCTTGATGGACGTCATGAAAAACATCAAAGAGATATTAGTTGATGTCAAATCGGGATCTGTGGATTCCGAAAAACTCCGTAAGATCAAAGAGGATCTTTCAACCATTTACAAACTCTCAAAACCAAAAAATTAGAATAAATATTTATGCGCATAAAACTTTATCTTAATGCCCCTTATTTGAATGAAGAAATACATCCAGGACAATTTAGTCAAAAGACACATTCGAAGTCTAGATAGCAATGCCAATAAGATCTTATTTTATACTAAAACATCCTCTGTTTATAAACACAAGTGCAATGCATGGGAGGAAACTGGAATTGAAGGTACTTGCATTATTTATAACCAGTTCTTTACTAATTTAAAAGTTATTTGTGTTTTGAATAGAAAAAAGAAGGATGATTTCTTTTTATGCATTGAAAGAAACATGAAAATAACAAGAGAGGGGAATATTGTGATAATTATAAACACCAGGACGAGTGAGGTATATGGAATGTGGTTTTGTGAATCCGAAACAATAGATGAAGTGATTAGGATTCTGAATAATTGATATATTAAGTAGCCCATTATAAATTCTGAATGAAAATGTCACCAATTTTTATTTCTTTTATGCATAAAAGCACAAAATCTACATTCTAAACTTATGCATAAAATATTCGTGTCTCGCATAAATGAAATCTTTATTAGTTATGCAAAATCAATCATCAAAACAAATTAATTTATCATCATCAAACGGGGGGATCTTTCCTTACTTATGGAACCATCTTACCAAAAAAAGTCTTTAATTTGTATATTAAACAGTTAAAACCAGTATTTGTATTCTATTTTTTTCTACCAATAGCTCTTTTATTAAATTATAAAATAATAAATCACAAGAAAGAATATTTATTTCTTGCTAATTTTGGGGCCATGAACGAGGAAAAAAATACACCTTTCACCTACACGATTTTAAGATATAAAATCGCAGATGAGATAGGAGAGGGAACCTTTGGGAAGGTCTACAAAGGATTTAAGGACAACCAAGATTTTGCTATCAAGAAATTGCATCGCCATACCGACGGTCTGCAGATTACTACGATCCGAGAAATTAAATATCTAAGAAGCAGCCACCATGAAAATATTATTAATCTGCTAGAAATAAATGTACACGAAGACGACGTCTACCTCGTATTTCCATACTTTAGATTTGACCTTTCGAAGTATCTTTCTAAGAACATTCCAAACAGAAGAGAGACAGTGCATATAATTAAGCAAATAGCAGAAGGCTTGAAGTATTTGCATGAAAGAGGAATAATCCATCGAGATTTGAAGCCTGGGAATATTTTATTAGATTTTAATTTAAATCTAAAGATTGCTGATTTCGGAATGGTGCGAAACACGAACAAAACAGGAATGTACAGCCCCGGGGTAGTAACACTGTGGTACAGAGCACCTGAAGTGGTACTAGGAGCCCAGAACTATGATTTTATGATTGACATCTGGTCTTTGGGATGCATTGCAGCCGAATTAATATTGGGCCACCCTTTGTTCCAGGGAAATACCGAAATTAAAATTTTGGAGTCTATCATTTATATTTGTGGGCCTATTAACAAAAGAACTTGGCCTTCGGTAATTAATTTACCAAATTTTTCTCTTTTTAATCTTCCACAATCCCCCAGAAATCTGCGAAAGATTTTGAGATCGAATTGTGAAGAGCTTGTTGATTTTGTTGATCAAATTTTGATTGTCGATCCCGAAAAAAGACCCAAAGTTGAAGAAATTTTGACTAAGCCACTTTTTGGATCATACGAGCCAAATTTTATAAATGACATTGGAGAAAAGTATAATAAGAGGAATTATGAGTATTAAATTATTGTATTGTACAAAAAAATACTGTAAATTATTGTAGTGTACAAAATACTGTAAAAAATTATACTGTACAAAATTATACTGTAAAAAGTTGTAACGTAAAAAAATACTGTAAATTATTATACTGTACAAAATTGTAGTGTACAAAATTATACTGTAAAAAAAATACTGTAAAAAAAATACTGTAAATTATTGTAGTCTAAAATAATCATCATAGGTGTGGTGTTTAATAAATATATCTTCAATTGTAGTCTAAAATTATTATTAAATTTTAATCTATAAAACATCTTCTTTGGACAATCCTATAGCTTTTAAGAAATATTCTGTCTTATCAAACTTCTCACCACCCTTTTGCTTAAGCTCGAAAATCTTCATACGTGTAATCTCCACAAGTTTGAATTTTTTATCATCATCAACCAATGAAATAAGTACTGCTAAGAACATCCAAATATAATCATTATCTAAAAAGGAGGACTCATTTACTATTATATAGTAGTAGAAATATCCTACTAGATCATTATTGATAATTATTAGTGAGGTTGCTAGTAATATTCCTGAATCATTGTACATGAACCTTTCTATAAAGGCCTTAGGGATCTCATCGTATTCAACGGCAGGCAAACGGCTTAAATTTGTATCTAGAAAGCTTCGTAGAGGATCTGGATTTCTAATAGATTCATAATTGTTGACGAGCGATATGTAAATAAATTTTATACTGTGTGTTTCAATTTCACTGATTAAATAATCAAGCAAGATGAAAAATTTATCAAAGCTAACTAGCTCTTCGATCTCCAGATTGACAGTTTCAAGTGTGTCTTGGACTGTTGTATCATTGACAGTGTAGTACTTATGAAAGATTAGTTTAGAAATTATGTCCTCTAATTTGTATCGAAGCCTTAGATTGTAATTAAGATGGTCTATTGGAATCCCAGAATGATGATTAGGGGTTTTGATGGTTTTCTTCAACTCTCTCCCGAAATAATTCCCAGGGATTTTCTTATCTGACTGGTCTACAAATGGATTGTCCATCTTCACAGAAGGACTATTAAATATATTTTTGTAGTCTATACTAGATGATAAATATTTGACGTTTCTAAGAAAGCACTCTGCTACATATTCTCTCTCTTTCTCCGTCATAAAAAAATTATCTTTCATGGGCTATTTTGGTATTGTTTATTTTTATGCAAAAAAACAATATTTTCATAAACTAGGTAGATTGAAACAGCGTAAATGCAATTAAGACCCTTTTTAATCAAACTCATACAACACTTTATGTTCTTCTTATAAAATAGTTTAATTGTCTTTTTATATTGCGTAAATTATCCAATAGAAGAATAACTTTCTGCACTCGTTCAAAATTTATTTGTCGTAGACATAGTTTATACTTATTGTCAATTATTTCCTAGAAATTTATCTACTTAAAAATTTATACAATTTTTACCCCATGCAGACTAATAATCAAATAAATTGTTGCAATCATGATAATATTATTTTGAATTAAATTAATATAAAAATGTATAAAAACTCTACTTTTCATGATATAAATTTTATATTTAACTCTCATAAATAAAATGTGATATATTAATAAATTTATATTTACAAAATATACAAAACTACAGCATATTTTTCATACCATCAAAACATTTATTCCTCAGAAGGTTCATTATCAATATCATCTTCAGCTGTTGATAACAAAGCAAACTTTGAT